>JABSTQ010004513.1:0-49435 GCA_013358835.2 Ixodes persulcatus | reverse complement strand
AAAAGCCTAATATACTTTCCCACTTTCTGTTTATTTTTAGAAGGACAAGTTTGTCACCCCCCCCCTCTTTTTTTTTCGCTCCCTAAGGTTGGCAAGCAGAAAAAGGGAAAGTTGAAAGTAGGGCTTCCCTCGCTCGTTCTTCTTGCCACAATCGAGACGCAATATAGGGACGGTCTTTGAAAATGCACCTCGGTGAGTTGTATACCAAGCACCCTTGTTTTGTCCTACCTCTTATCTTTTGTGTTTTTTCGGAGCTTCTTTGATAATCTGACCTTCTTTGGCTTCAAATTTTTCATTTTGTTTTTTGTTGAAAGCACAATCCAACTTTTAGCAAGGTGTCTGAACCTCCCAATATCTGTCAATATTATTACTATAGTTTCTGGCTACTCCGTGTGCACAGCACCTACACTCATCTGTCGCACCTATCAATACAGCGAAGACCTACAGGAAGATATCGGGCTTCTAAATCCCCTTTATCCAATATATAAAGGTTTAAGCCACTTATTTTGTCAACTTTTTAGAGATAAAGTCCAGACGTAAACTATTCCCTCGAGGGTCCCCGAGACAATCCTCGGCGAGGACGCGTTGAACAGGGGGCGTCCAGAAGGGGTGTAGCACGATCGTCCCGCGTACAGAATCCCTGGCGGAAAAGTCCCACGCCATTAGCCCCGCGTTCGAACACCCCGTCCCTTATTCCCCGCGTGCAAAAGCTTCCTCCTCACTGTCCTCGTCTCACTTTGTTCACGCTTCAACCAGCATTGTTCCATGTCTAACCTAATATGCTGAGATCTATAAAAGGTATTTTAAGTGAAAGAAAACATAAGGTTACTTGAACTGGCGAAAAATTTAAAATGCGTAAGAGTGGCCAATAGCATAAATCTGCACCGCCAGCATCGCAAGTCACTCTGCCGCATATAGAGTATACTGAGAATCAGCTACGCATGTAAGCGATTTGGCAAGCGACGGTGAGCGCGCTCGCTTCGCTCGGTCAATCGCGCGACGAGGCAAACTGCATGAAACCGACGGAGCAAGCGACCATGCGACGAGCAACGTTTTCTAAAAATAAAGGAAAACCGAGCAACGTGACAACCACAACCTGAGAAATGCCCTTCGCTCGTCTCGTTGCTCGTTAAGTCGCTTACATGCGGTAGGGCTTTTATAAACTTCATCAACCTGTAGTCAGTGACAGATAAGGCGCGTTCACACTGCGGGCGATTGGCGAGTCTCTTCCCCTAAGCTCTCGAAGGCCGCCGTCGATTCAGTGCACCCAGCACAACTCGGTTTCGCGTTTCGCTGCTGTTCCATTTTCGTTGTCTCACAGCTACACACGCGTCGTCGTGTCAGCATGAAAAATGCTCCTTATGTTGACCACGGTTCTTCGCAAGTGTACAAGCACTACATCGGCGTGCACTAAATGTAACGAAAAATGCCGGACGGACGAACTAGTTTTTGGGATTCAGTGTAGCGTGAAAAAACGCTTCTGCGAAATCTGTCGCACGTGCCTATCTGTGCATTAGCGCGGGGTGATGCATACCACCTGATAACGAGGCATGCACAAAACGATATTGTAAGTAGATTCCCAGCCTTCCCCAAGTGGCAGACACACTGAAGATGGACAAAGGTCGAATTTCGGAGTGTTCCTTCAGAGACACGGGAGGTACGCTTCGGAAAGACAAGCTTCCGAAATGGCGTGAATGGGTGGCCCTAAGAAGGGCCGTTTCTGGCTTGAAGCGGGCACACTAGCCCCCCGTGTGCGCAGGCGTCCACGACCCTATGTTCTGGAGCAGCTTGAACGTTCTTTCAAGCACCGCCAACTCCTCGGCCGGTGTCAGCGCTTCCTCCCGGCTCTCGACCTCGATGAGTCGGGCCAGCCGCAGTGCCTCTCCGATACGCTTCCGCAGAAGAGGGAGACGGTCGCCACGCTCCCCGCTGAAGTAGTCTTCGACGAGGTCTTCAAACTGCTGAAGGGTGCCGCGAGCCATGGTGGGGCTGGAAAATAGTGAAAGAAAGTTACGATTACTCTACCTAAGGCTATACGCTGCCTAGAGAGCCTCGAAATAAAAATTCCGGGCGCTCCACAAGAAAATAGTACTTGGTTTGATTGTTTTGAACCAGGGTAAAAAGCGCTTAAAAGGTTATTGGACAGGCATTTAAAAGCAGTAAAGTAGCAGTATAAAACTGTCAACAACAATTAGACTATGAAGCAACGGTGAGGGTGCAGGCTAGCTGGTGTAAGTTGAGCATAGTTGTAAACCCGAGACTGGGGATACGGACAAGGGACAAAACACAGAACGACACGCGCCTTCGTCCGTGTCGTTCTGTGTTCTGTCCCTTGTCCGTATCCTCAGTCTCGGGTTTACAACTATGCTCAATTAGACTATGTAGTTCATGGAGAAGGAGGATTAACTTGATGGATAGAATTATTCCTATATAATATTTATTGCTGAGAAAACAAATATACTCATTACACTTTATGCCTACAAAGTTTCTACGGAGACGACATTGAAAAAAATGATCTCACCTCAATCTCAAATCTCCGCTGTTGCCGGGAAGATGACTGACGCCATGTCACAACGCCCAGCTCCTTTTATATGAGGCCAGGGGCCTTCCTCCTTAACTTCAAGGTCACGCTATTGTCAGGTCTTGAAGAATATATGGAGGTCATAGATTGTAAAGATGAAATGACCAACCGGGAAAGGGGTACAACCACAATACATCTTAGAGGGAGCTGACTGACCTCTATGACACGCTTGGTTAAACACGGCCCTCCCACAAGACAGTCATGACTGCGCACGCTCCTGCGGCCAGCCGTCGCAACACTACATCGCTACGCCCACCACACTACGAACCAAGGGGAAAAAACCACGACACTCCATACAATGGCAGTGCCAACAAGAATCTCGTACGGTTGAAAAAAGAATCAAGACAGTATACGATTTTTTTCCTTTCCCTTTCCTCCCTCTCCAGAGATGCTAATCAATAGCAGCCAGCACACCACCAATGACCTTGACAAAATTGGCAGGTACTGTGACGACCTGACAGAGACATCTGTATCTTAGGAAAGGAAATACGCTTCACCGAAAGGAGGTCCTAGCCCCACTTGACCGCGAGAAGGTTCAAACTTAATAAAATTGTGGTAAAAAATGGTTATCTTCATTCGTGTTCATCTTAACCTTTAAGGAGGGTTGCTAGGTTGGGCTATAGATAGTCCAGTTTGGTTGCTTATTATTCTAGTTGGCCGGAAAAACTGATGGATGGCTATTGGAGTAATATTAGGCTACCTGCATTGTATCCTGCGTTGGTTTTTCAAAAACAAAATCATTTTTGACACAAGTGGGAAAAAAGAAATCAAGTAAAGAGACCAGGAGAATAAATTATTCATATCACAAGCGCTGAAAATTGTATAAGTGTGTCCTCAATGGTGTGGGACGAGGACATTTTATGGTTGAAAAAACCCCGAGACTGCGGGTAAACGACACGACACTAAAAAGTCTCTAACCCAACACATTTTATCAGGGGTTTGTGTCGTGTGTCTCGCCAATATGTAGAAAAAACAGAAAAAAAAACCTTGAATTGTGTTTTTGGCCTTTTGTTAATTTTGATACTATTATTATTATTGTGTGTGTGGGAGGGGGGTGCAAAAGGAGTTTACTCACTGTCAGGAGTTTAGATTAACGTCTGTTCGGTGCGCCCTTCGGGTACGACTGAGTTTTTAATCTCTATAACATTAATTTTCCTCCTTTTTCTATCTTCATATGTCTTGTCGACGTAGCGCATTCGAAAAAACTGTCACTCAAGCATCCACACACCCAAAGAAACACACCTTTCACACAGCGCTGTGTGAAGGTGTGTTTCTTGGTGTTGTGGGCTTGAGTGACAGTTTTTCGAATGCGCTACGTCGACAAGCATGAATAACCAACTCGCCCAATCTCAAGTTCTTTCAGCTTCATATGTCATATTTCCTTTTTGTCTTCCTCGTTTAATACATTAAGAACCCAGTTGGAGTAAGCGCTCTATCCTGTCTCCTCTTCGGGTGTAGGAAAAAATGTCCCCGGAAAAAAAAGCCCCAAGTAGAAAAAAATATCCCCAAAGGATTCTCTATCTCTGGGTTTCCCTGATACTCATGGCCTTCGGGCGGTCCGGTCATATTCCCTTGGGAAAAAAAGGCACCCTGTAACAAATAGCACGAAACGGCCCCAACAAATAAGGAAATAAACGATTCCCCAAGGTACACATCGCGTCACAGTTAGCGCGAACACGACATCGGCGCATGTTCACATTTTACTTAGAGTATTAGTGGGAACAAAACTTTACCGTCTGCATTATATTCCCAATTGAGCACTTTCAGTACTTTTGATAACTTTAATGATAACCTTTCGTTTCTTAAAAAAGAAAAAAAAAAATAGCGATCGCTTGTTCGTGCTAACAGTGTCGCGCTTTTTACGCATTGGGAAATGGTACACAAGAACCTGTCAAATTTCCCCGAACACAATAATTTGGTTTTGGCTAGAATGGTTATAAATGTTTATTTCACATTAAAAAAAACACACACAAAAAAACAATAATTTGGTTTTAGAAAACTAAAATACCCTACAGTAGATTACTTTGGTTGCTTTCTGTGACTTCCATCTCCCTTTCTACCTCTAGGTGGGTTAGGTCATTTGTGACCGGATAATGACAGGACAGCCCGAAGGCCAGGAGAATTGTGGAAAACCCAGCGATCGAGAACCCTTTAGGGACATTTTTTCCTACTTTCCACCTGGGGCCTTTTTTTTCCGGGAACATTTTTTCCACGGACATTTCTTCCGGAGCCCCTTCTCTTCTTTTCCTTCGTGTTTGGGCTTTTGATTTTTAACATTTTTAATCTCTCACAAGTGGATGTTTGGTGGCTGCAGACGGGAACGCCAAAGGGGATTTCGTTTCATCAAAGGGTATGTTCCAGTGTTGGCGGTAACGCGTTACAAGTAACGGCGTTACCGGTAACGCGTTACTTTTTTTGGTAACGTAGTAACGTACTCGTTACGTTTCCAAAGAAGTAACGGGTAACGTACTTACGTTACTTATTTTGAGTAACGTGTAACGAAATTACGTTACGTTACTTTACTTCCTCGAACTTTAAAAAAAAATATTTTTTTTGTGTGTTTTTAAGTGCCCAGTCATAAATTTCTTAGTCAAAAAATGCCGCTGTCCTCCACTTTTCTTCGACGTCGGTGCTCGTCAGATTTGACGTCACACGCCACCTGCCACTGGTTTTCTCCTGCGGCTCGTTGACCTCGCTACCGCCGTCGCCTCGGCTGGAAGGCCAAAGAGGTCCGGCTTCGGGTGGATTTGGGAGATTCCTGCGTCGAAGCCTGCGTTTCGCTTCCCGCTCGGAAAGAGAATGACACCTTCGTGTCATTCCCTTTCCGTTTTCGGGACTTGAAAAACGGAGGAGGTCTTGAGCGATTGACCGACAGCCAACAGAGCGTGTGAGTGGCTCTCCGTGTTTACTTTCTCAAAGTACACGGCAGTACCATCGAGCGCATCCGTTGAACGCCTATTTAGCGTAGGCGCGGACGTGTTTACCAAGAAGCGAGGTAGAATGTCAGATGCCAACTTCGAAATTCAGCTGTTGCTGAAGTACAACAGCGGAGTGTGCTTCGGGTAACGGAGGAACTTGTTCACAGCAACTATCTGTACTTCGACATGTTGTGAATAAAATATATTCAAAGTTTCAATCTCGGCTGGTCTTAATTTCTGTGCTAATGAGGGAGGCCGGTTCAACTGTTAAGTTCCGTGCCAACATGTTATAAATCAGCTTCATATATACTTCCGCGTTTTTTCTTGTAACTATTCGGGTGAAACCCTAAAAAAGAGAGCGTAATTAAGTTTCCGCATGGACATATTTTAGCTATGGCGCTTACGCACATATCAAACGTCGAAAGAGCAAATGTTTTAGTTCGTGAATAAAAAGTAACGCAACAGTAACGTGCGTTACTTTTTATCAGTAACGGTAACGATAATGCGTTCCTTTTATTTTGAGGTAACGTAGGTCGGTAACGCGTTACTTTTATTTGCAAGTAACGAGTAACGTATTTAGTTACTTTTTTTCGGTAACGCCTACAACACTGGTATGTTCTGAAAATAAACTTACATCTCTGTTGACATAAATACATCAAATAAATTGTACGAAACTGTATACCTTTGACTTTTTTGGCTATTCTTATAGATCGACATTTGGCTATTTTGGGTTATATATCAGCGCAATTTCGCAGCTTAATTGGAGAGTACCTGGCAATTCTGCCTTAAAGAGGGTACCGAAAGAAAATGGCCCCGGGAAAGGAATGTCCACGGAATAAGTATCCCCGAAAAGAAAGGCCCCGAAATAAAAGGGCCCAAGTGAAAGATTTGAAAAAAATTGCCCAAAGTGGTAAGGAGAACAAATATTGACCTCGGAACCCTTATGGAAATGAGAGGTGTAGTAACTCGCGAAGTTGCCCGTACCACGGTAACTCCATTCTGGTATGAAGTGCTGTCATTATTTTTTTTAATAAAACAAAACGGGAGATGCAGTTGAACACCCTGGCGCGAAACGTGGAAGGGAAGGGTTAAAAGTATTTGGGGTCATAGCTATGAGACCTCCAACAGTATGGAAGGTCATCGGTGCCCTACGCTCAGAGGAATCCACCGTAACCATAAGGATGGCCAAAAACCCAGTCGGCGCTCCTTCCAAGAAAAGGAAGTCAGCGCTTGTCGTAAAACAACGCCGTCTCAAGAACTTCTGTCAGGAGTATCATATTGTCACGAATGACAAATGATGAGGAGGAGAATAACTGATGAAACTAATCTTTGCATGGGGCGAACTTGTGCCTAAAACAAAATAGGAGAAAGTTAGCGTCGCAGGCGTCGATGCCGGCGAAACAGCAGGATTGAGCGCTGGGGCGAGACTGACTCCGGCTCGCCACGCGGAGGAGCACCTTATGTAGACGCGTGGGCTTATTGAACAATCGAATTAGAAGGCTCGACGCGTAGAACATTTTAACCTCGAATAAGCAACAATACTCTTGAATTTACCAGAACGCAACATCACAGTAACAACACATACGTGCTGCCCAAAATAGACGCCTGTTTCAGTCGTGATCGACTAGGTCTTCCTACATCTTGTCAAGGTTTATGTAGATGTAAAACACCTATTTATACACGATTGGTTCTAGTTGCTACCAACTATCTTGGAGGCCAATACTAGGTACTCCCGGGGCGCGCGGGCGAAAACTGAATACAGCGCTCCTGGAGAGCCTGGAGTTTCCGCTAGCAGACTAACCCCTCCGAATTCATTAGCTTTCCCTATCTCCGCATCTTGTCAAGAAAATAAAGACATAAGCATCCATACTTTTTTTTATCGCTTTGATTGTTCAAACATATTTACCATTTTATAAAGAAAGAACGTGGACTTTCCGTGCATTTTTGTTTCTTTGCTTTTAAGGTAAAATTTTGTCTTTTTAGCCAAGCAAACATTTTGATATCACATTTTACGTAAGATATTCGAAACACGAATCCACCTTCGCGCAGTATTGTTTTAATACTTAAACATCTGCAACTACCCTATTGAAAAATCTTATTTGTATCAAAAATTTGCGTCCAATAAACACATATGAATCATACAAGATATATAGGAACATAAAAAAACCATACAAGAACCATAAAATAACTATGTAAGAACTATATATGATATATAAGAACCATAAAAGAAACTTGTGAAAAGTTTCTTATATGGCTCTTCTATGTTCTTATATAGCTTGTATGATTCATATGTGTTTATTGGACACAATATATTTATCATACAAGAGGCTTTTTTACTGGGTATCAATACTTAGCTACGTCTTAAACCTAGTGTTTCGATCAAGAAATACGTCTTACCTTTGCTGTTGACATAATCGTATTCATGAGCATCTTGCTCGTACCTGTCTTCATGAAAAGACAATCTGGCCAATCCTTCCTAGACCATTACCAACTATAAAATCAAAAGACAGCATAAAACCCATCACAATTTATTCCCTACCATGACGTCAATTTGCTGCGCGGAGTCGATTTTGCATATAAGACATGAGGCAATCACCGAAATGATTACCTCAGGCCTTAATATTTAATTTACAAAAAAAAATTGACTTTAAAAGAATACCTGCTACTTCCCACACCTGGGGAAAAAGGGGGTCATTATAGCAGAAATAAAAATTAAACTCTTTCGTAATAATATAATGCACATATTCATTCGATGACTAACGTCGTTTACGCACGACAAATGCCAGCAGTTGTAGATACTGAGTCCCTCTTAATAATTTATTTATTTTTTGCTAGGTCGACATTTAGTCGCGGCGTACTTTCTTACATCTCAATTTCTGTTTGTCTTTCTTTTTTTCTCATTTTGTCTGACCGCGTGTTAGCGCCATTGGGCTGTTTATTTTTGTATTGCTTTGTTTTGCATTTTTTTCGACTCACAGCCACTTAAGCAGAGTTGACATGAATGTGACTTCAGCGCATCGACTCTAATCGTTCCTCGATTGAAGCCGTCGCGGCAACGTTTACATGAATGTGCACCAAGCCGTAAGCGAAGCTGGCGCCAAGCCGTGTCAGAGCTCAAAATTAAAGCAGCGTTTCCGGCACCGGTCGCACCACGTGACCACGTTTTCCGGGCCGTTGCACGAGGAGGCCTTTCGATTCTTTCGGCGTGCGTAAAGATGGTGCCCGCCTTCTTCGGTGCTCTGCAAGAAGTTACGAGACAGATGAAGCATCAAACCCCCGAGTGTCTTGGGGTTCGGGCCGGGCCGCCGGGCCACTCTGGACCAGAGGTGGCGTGTGTGCGCACGCCCTGGCAAGCGAGATCGTTTCCAAGCGCTCTGAGGACGCCCACCACGCTTCGCCCCGCCAAACCTCACCGACCGCCACCGGAGTCCGGACCAACCGAACCCCGAGACCGAAAGGATCCGGCGCAGCCAGGTACGGCACCGAGGTAGGAGCCGCTCGTTCTGCACTTACATGCAGTGCTCGGAACTCGCGGCGTCGTTCGTGCTTGCGCAGAAGCGTTTAGGAACTCCCTTGGAAGCGCAAGTCGTACATCGCGAGGCTTGAAAGGGCGCCGCCCTCACCGAGCAGCTCAGCGATATTCCGCTCACTTATGATGGCAATAAGAGCTTACGTTTCTTCTCGGGAAAAACTGCGGGCGATCGCTGCCCGCCAGCGTCGACAAGGTTTGCCGCCACCATGTTTACAGCTGTTCAATCGCTCCCGCAGCTACCGCCTTCCCATAATTCTCCCCGCTCCAAAATGTGATGCGACCTGCGTTTACATCGGTTGAATGAATGCGTATTCGTTGTCTCGATGCACTTCTGTCAAGCAACTGAATGCGATGCGCATCCCTAGTTCATTATGCCGTTTACAAGACTGCATTGAATGACAAAACTGGATTCCATGCGACCAAGTCGCATCCATGTAAACGCGGCTTTAGTTGCTTAGAAACATAAGTCGTCTGCTATGTTACGCCCGAACTCTATTTTGTTTCTTTGAACGCCAAAACATATTTGAAGTCTGCAACTTTTTTTTTCGGTCGATACTTTCGCTTTTTTGTGATGGATTTCCATTTAGACATTTGACTGAACTTAAAATCGTGTAACCTAGAGAACTGTATTTTCATATTTATCAAGTAAAAACACACTAGTTACTTTCACATTTTAGATCATGATCTAACTTGTGTACGCGGGCACGTCTTCTGTAGATCAAAGTGAGTTGATTATCGACCGCGTTTTCTAAGCAAACAAGCTCATGAGTTGAGTTAAAACGAAATCCACGCAGATGGTAAACACTTCTTTCGCTTGCTGCAGACCGAAGAAACGTTAGCAATCACATTGTTTTAGTATTTCGGTTTAAAGAGATGAACTATAAAATAAAAAACGCGGTGTTCTTTTGGGCTTCTAATAATATATTGCCGCACGCCTACGTAGTCGAGTCGGCGGCGCGCTGGGCTCACACTCAGGTGGCTCGGGTTTGAATCCCGACATTACATGTGCACACTAAACTTTTACACCCCTCAGGGGTGTAAAGCACTTGCCCTAGGACGAGCACCCTTTGAGGGTGCACACTCCTGTGCAAAAGCACCCTATAGGAGTATCGTGGTTCAGGTCAACCGTCTGAGTGAATTTGGAGACTACACGGTCGACGGTATAAATCAGTTCATATAAAACAGCAACATACGTAAATAGAAAAGATAACTAATGCCTAGGTGTTTACACATATACAGTTAGAAATGTGTGGAATTCTTACGTACCTCTTCAGGTTGATGATATCAAGGGCTGGGGTAACAGGTGTCCGTTGAGACGATGGTGTTTTCTCGACGGAGCCAGTTGCTTTTACCAGGGGTCGTTGCCGAGGTATCTGCGGACTGTGCTGGAGGTGGCCCAGGTTATGCTGAGACATTATCCGCTGGGTACCAGGGTTCGTCGCCTTGATACTGTAGATTCCTGAGAGGTCCGCGGGTCCGAGTTACGGTGGAGTCGGCATGCATCTGCGGTTCACGACCGCGGACTGCAGCGTTCTCGGGGCACCGTCGAATCCGTCTCCTGCTCGAGCTTCTTCTTTTCTTTCTCTTCACTTTTTAACCGCCTAGCCTGGCACCTCTTCTTCTCTTCTCTTTTTTTTTTTTTCACCGCGTGATGTAGTATAGGGTGCACGTGCAATGCGCCCCAAACCAAGGGTGCTGATGCTGATTCGAATGGGTGCTCGAGGGTAATTCATTCTAGTCGAAATAGACTTTTGTAAAACAAAACTTATCTTATTTACACAGATGATCTCGTTACAGATGAGCACTTGCCACGCCGACACATTGTACGGGCAGGGTGGCGCTAAAAGTGAACTATCATCTAAAATGAGTTGATTGACTTTTTTCAATTACTGGTTTGACAGCTGTTGCGAAAATGAAGACAGTCACCTCCTTAAACCAGTCATTTATTTATAAATCCTAACATGAGCACACAGACCAAAACAAAATCATTTCAACAAAAGGCAGCGGTATAGTAGTGCTCCAGAGAGCATTGTATCCCACAACTTGTGGGGATCCGTCCGGCCGCGTCCCCCTGGAGCCCCGTCTTTCCCGCATTTCCTCGCCCCCTTCGCCCGTTCTTCCCGCGCCCTGCCAAGGCCGAGCGGCCCGTCACCTGCTCACCCGGATCCCTGGACGGGGGTGCGCCCCTCGGGGATCGTGCGGGGACCGTGGCAATGGCGTGGGTGCTCACGTGAACGGGTCGTGGTGGGCACGTGCTTGGTGGGGCGAGGATACAAAAAGGGAAGCGGGACAAGGGGGGCTCCCCTCTTCGGAAACGGCGGACTGGACAGTGCGTGTGGCGGTGACGACAGGGACGACGACGAGGACGACGAGACCACCGAGGCTGACCACCGAGGCGTGAGTTTCAGTAAACTGTTCTAAAAACGCACAATGTGTGGGTGACTTCTTGGGGAGCGAGCGAGGCACGTACCGATCGGGCGTCGATCAGGTAGCGACCCACATAATCTGGCGCCCAACGTGGGGCCCGATCGGTTGGCAGTTGCTTTCGCTCCTCCCTGAGAGGTCGCGCACTTTGCGTTTCGCGGATTTTGGAGGGTAGCGTGCTCTGATTTGGCGAATTGTGTCAGAGTTGGCAGAAAGCGACAATGGTCGACACCAGGTCGACCACCGGAGCGAGTAAGGACGGTTCGTCGGAGGACGAGCCTGGGCGGGATAGAGCGGAGACAGCTCCGATTAACGAAGACTTGGGCTCACGCGCGCCCCCGGAGACTGGGACTTCGCCCCCAGCTTCAACAGCGACGGAAGGCGTGCTAGACGCCGGTGAACTGATGCGCGCGATGACGCGGATGATGGACGCGATGTCGCGGCAGATGGGGACAGCCCCAAGCGTCGTGAGTGCCGCGCCGTTGTCGATGCCCCGCCCGCGGTTGAACGTACCTACACCGACGTACTCGGGGTACTCCGACAGGAAATCGGTGCACGATTTCCTGCAGGACTTAGACGCGTACGTAACCGCTTTGGGGCATCGGACTGTAACAGCCCTGCTGCAGATCGTGCCGACTGCACTAACGGGTGACGCCGCGCGTTGGAGACGGCTGCAAACGCCGTTCCAATCAATGGCGGACTTCCTGGCGCGGTTTCGGGAGGAATTCCTTCCTCCCGACTACGAGATGCGGATTCGGGACGAGTTGGCCACCCGCACTCAGCACCCGGATGAGAGCTTCGTGGAGTACGTCCGTGCACTCCAGGAGCTCTACTCGCGGGCCGAACCCTCCGCGCCTAACGCGGAGAAGGTAGCGAGGGCGATCCGCCAGTGCCACCCCAGATTTAAGGCGTATCTTTGAGGACGCGATTTCGCAGACCTCGAAGCACTGGCGAGAGAGGCGCGCACGGTTCAAGCGGGCTTGCTCGCTGAGCTGCAGTATCGGCCCCCTCCAAGGGCCGAGGAGTCCTTGGAGCCGGGTTGCGCGTGAACGGGACGCGCCGCGGACGGTTATGTCGAGTCGCATACGGCGTACGTGGCCGTCGCGGATCGCGGGAATGGCGGAGCCATTCCACCTCGGGCCCTAGACCCATTCGGCTTCGAACAAAGGCGCAGGGTAGCCAGCGCAAACTCAGCCGATGGGCAACCCCGTAGGGGGGACGGCGCGGTCGACTACCGCGGAGACGCGACGCGTTACGACGCTCGCGGCAGCGACAACAGCGCACGGCGAGGCGGAGCGCCGCGTGCCGTTAACGACCGATCAACGGTAGCACGCAACGACCGCGGCCAAGTCAGGTGCTTCAGGTGCCACCAGCCTGGGCACTTCATTCGGCAATGCACGTGGGCAGCGGCCGAATCCGGATACCCGAAAAACGCGCGGGGCCGGCGCCAGTAATCGGGTTGCCCAAATCTAGGTTGCCGGCCGCTGCCGAGGCCCCGGGTCAGTTCGCCGACGGGGCGGAAGTCGCGGGCAGAGATCGGGTAGCGTTCGCGCCGTCGGCATGTCGGGCTCAGGACTCGACACCTGAAAGGGGTCCGTACTTGCGGGTAGAGATCTGTGGTAACGATTATCTAGCATTAGTCGACACCGGCTCAACCCTCTCCCTCATCGGAGACTCTGTGTACACGCACTGCCGCAAGAGAAACCTTTGCATGCGCGAAGTTGCAACTCCGTTGCGTTTAGCGGCGGGATCGGCCGAGGCGCAATGCGCAGTTCGCTTTCACCTCGGCCTCGACGGCAAACGAAGGAGGCAGCGCTTTGTTTACCTGCCGGGCATGTCAATCCCAGTTGTTTTGGGACAGGACTTTGTTTGCCGAGAGGGGATCATTCTAGACCTAAAGAATAACGGGTACCACTACAGCCCGCTGACCCCTCTCATCCCCTTTGTAGCCCCACTTAGTCTGGGGAAGGGATCGGAATGTTCGCTCGCTAGGCTGCGCGAGGAGCAGGTGTTAGCTGCGCGGGCCGTACCACAAAACGTCGAAGAGATCGTGGCTTCTTTCGACGGGCCGGCCGAGCAAAGGCGATCGTTATCGGATGCTTTGTCTAGACACGCAGCTATGTTTACTGAGAGGCCGGGAGTCACGCATGTTTTACAACATGAAATAGACACGGGAGACGCTAGGCCGTGGGGTTGTAATCCCAGACCGCTGAGAGCTGTTGCGAAAGGCCCCAGGAGACGACCTTGCTCCTCCAAACCGACCGGCACAGGTGAACGCCCTGAAGCATCGTCGCCAGGTGGCTTTGGTCAGTTGCGCCCGGGGACAGAACGAGAGGCGCATTGGAGCCGCCAACGCACCTTGATACTCGGGGACGACGTGACCTTCTCATAAAGGATCATCGGGTTGACCCGCGCCAGTGTCTTCTGGCCGTCTTTACCGTCCGGCCCGTCTCCTTGCTTCTGTTGTCTGACCTCGAAGCACGGCGACCCGACAGCCTTGGGACGTCCTCGACAGAGAAGGGGGCTTTACTCAATTTCCCCGGCTTAGATCGCCCATGGGATTATCCCCAAACCCACGGAAGCCTGGACGCCTGCAATTATGGATGTCTTCCGCCTTCCTCGAGTTTGATGGCACCATTGTCCGCCGAGATTGACCGGCGACACCGCGGCCAAGGACGTCTGGCCCACGGAGTGCGTGACGCGTGTACCAGTGTGTGAGGGAGAGGAAAGGGGCGTGCGTGAACGTAACGAACACTGACCACGCTGTTTCGGTCAAGGCGGGGACGATAGGGATTCCCTACGAGGGATGCGGGGAAATGTGACGTTATAAAAGCAGCAGCAGGCGGCTGCTACTGGGTGTTCTCATGTGGTTCTCATGCCGAACGGCAGACTGTACATAGGATGTAAATAAACAGTTTGAGACGAGACACCCTGGCTCGCTACCAACCCTGCTCGATGTCCTGGGCGACGCATGGCTCCAGCGGCGATCGACTACGTGGACGAGCCCTGAGTCGCAACAACTGGATGGCAGCGGCGGGATCCAACTGCGCTGGACCATGACTCTCGGTGTGGGTGAGTGCCCGGCTTTCTTCCTTTGATTCGCCAGACCCTACAGTTCTTAGTTTTGTTGTGAGGCGTTGGGGTAAAAGTTTTCGTCAGAACAAAAAAGTGTCCGTTTGACGTGAGTTTTGTCAGGGAAGTGCCGTTACATCGAGTAGGTCATGGATCTCAACGCGTTGCGTTTGCCAGAGCTGGTACATGTCTGTACCCATTTAGGAATCGACTTGGGGCAAGCAAAAAGAAAACCACACATCATAAAGCTCATTCAGGCCACAGACGCCAGTGATGACGAGATCACAGAGGCTGTAGAGGGGCTAAGAGAAAAAGAGGCAGAGAGCCGCAAAAGAGAGCAAGAAGAGCGCGACCGCAAAAAGCGGGCCGACGATGAGGCGAGAGCGGAGCGCGAGAGGAAAAGGCGGGCCGACGATGAGGCTATCGAGAGTAAAGAGCGGGCTCGTAATGTACCTCAGAAAAGGCTTGAGCTTGAAGCATTGAAGCAGAAAATTCTGTCTCGGAGTCGAAAGGTAGTAGTAGAGGTAACAGACTCGAAGTACCTAGCAGCGACATTTCCTCACTGGTTCACGTACGAGGGTGATCCGAAGCCGCGAGAAGAAGACCTTGTGTCCAGGGAGGAAAGAGCGGTTGCACTGAGCGGAGCTATAACGCGTCAGGTAGTGGCAGAGTCGGTGGGTCAGAAAGGAAAGGTTGAAGAGGAAGAGTCCGATTTAACTGACGACCAGGGTCTTCGTGCCGACGGGACTACCGACGCCGTTCCGCAAAACGCCGACTCCAAACCTGAAGCGCTGCAAGTTGGAGGGGATCGCGATCCCGCCAAAGAAAGAGATGAGGTCTGTCAAGCTTCTGACGTCTGCTTCCTGGGGGACAAGGACAAGGCCAGCATGGTGACGCCGCCGCAGAAGTCCATCAAACTCAGGGAAAGCAGCGTGGAGAAGTCAGCGGATATTGAGGCGGAGCAGGAAGTGGGTCGTCCTGGCAGCCACCCTAGGAACTCCGAGATCAAGCCGGGGCTCGACAGGCGGTACACAAGTCAGGGGTACTCGGAAGAAGCGTCTTGTTCGAGCCGTCCTTCGGGGAAGAAGGAAGAGAGGAAGCAGCGCAGGGTCAGCGTTCTCCGACCTGTCTCAAACGATTCTGATGAGCAGCGTCACCGGAGCCGCGACGCGTCGAGCCAGAAACAGAAGTCGCCGAGACCGGAAAAAGGGAAACGAGGAGAGACCCATCCCAAGGACCCATCCGCCGGCGGTGGTTGCAAGACCAAAGGATCCAGTGGAGACGCGGGTGAGCCCAGGCTACACAAAGGGGATCCAAGCCTGGGGCTCTCGGGAGGGTCGCCCGGTTCCGGCCAGCCTTCCAAACAGAGGGAACAAGAGACAAGCCGCCAAACTCGCCTCTGGCTTCCGCTGCGAGAAGAGAACGTGATCGACGGAATGCTGGAGCATTGCCTGACACGTCTTCAATCTCGGCCAAACACCTCGCGACCCCTGAGCACGTACCCAACTCGCAGCTAGCGCTTCAGCCCGAGATCAAGTCAGGTGCGGAAATCAAGTCTGAACTTTCCGACTGTGGCTTCGAGAAGACTGTCGAGTCTGGGAACCAGGGCTTTTCTGGTGAAAGGAACACCGAGAACAGACTGGGTGTAGGTTAGAGCGCAAGGTTCTCGCCGGTGAAAGATTTCCGAGAGGGACGGACGAGGCAGAGGCCGCCAGAAAGGGGAAAAGCTTAATTTGAATGTCTTTTCCTGAAGTCAGCTTAGCCAGTGGTATCAATAGGTTTTCTTTTTTCGAAGTCCGAGTTACGCGTTTCGTTCGGCTTCAGCTCATTGTGTTGGCGGTAGAGTTCATTTAAAGCGGTTTTATCCTCGGTATAGTTTGCCTTATGGAGGACGCGCTTGAATTTAATAGGGATATGCCCTATGTGAGTTACGTAACGGTATGTAATGTGTTCTTTTCACGGGAGTCCGTTTTATTGCGTTTTGTTGAGCTGCAGTGCGTCGTGTTAGCAAGCTCGAAAGTTTATCTCGCTTCACGGTAGTAAGCCCTCGAGGCGAAGTAGAAAGGGGCACTGCTAAAAGAGGAACGCTGTTGATCTATGCGGAGCTTCTAAGACGTGAACGGGCTCCATGATCGGATGGTACAAACTTGTTAAATTTTGTTTGTTTCCAATCCTTGGAAATTGTCACTTTGATTTTGTGATTGTGTTTTTATTTCAAAGCACGCTACCATAAATTTTGTTTCTGTTTGCCTGGCTTAAGGCATGTTTTACTTTAAAGGGCTTAGTGACAGCCTGAGCATGAGTGTCGAGTGAGGGAGATTTTAGCTAGTAGGTGGAGGTTTGTCTTCATTTTGTTTGGTCTGGCGGATCGGGGGAGGAAGGCGGGGCACTTGTCGATGCTGGAATCGTGGCTTGCTATGTTTGTTTCGCCAATGCCTTCCTCTTGTGACCTGAGTTGAGGTCTCCCACTCCCGAGTTTTTGGACCCACTCCTCGCCTACGTTACAAGGCAGGTGCCGAACACCAGACCCTCTCCCAAGAAAGCAAGAGTGGACCCCAGCCTGGACTTCAGTCGCCAGCCCAGCCGTGAGACCGCGTCTTTCAAGGGACCAGTGTGGACTGCTCCCCCTCAAGACACACTTCCTGGCGGCGGACGAGCTGTTGCGAAAGGCCCCAGGAGACGACCTTGCTCCTCCAAACCGACCGGCACAGGTGAACGCCCTGAAGCATCGTCGCCAGGTGGCTTTGGTCAGTTGCGCCCGGGGACAGAACGAGAGGCGCATTGGAGCCGCCAACGCACCTTGATACTCGGGGACGACGTCACCTTCTCATAAAGGATCATCGGGTTGACCCGCGCCAGTGTCTTCTGGCCGTCTTTACCGTCCGGCCCGTCCCCTTGCTTCTGTTGTCTGACCTCGAAGCACGGCGACCCGACAGCCTTGGGACGTCCTCGACAGAGAAGGGGGCTTTACTCAATTTCCCCGGCTTAGATCGCCCATGGGATTATCCCCTAACCCACGGAAGCCTGGACGCCTGCAATTATGGATGTCTTCCGCCTTCCTCGAGTTCGATGGCACCATTGTCCGCCGAGATTGACCGGCGACACCGCGGCCAAGGACGTCTGGCCCACGGAGTGCGTGACGCGTGTACCAGTGTGTGAGGGAGAGGAAAGGGGCGTGCGTGAACGTAACGAACACTGACCACGCTGTTTCGGTCAAGGCGGGGACGATAGGGATTCCCTACGAGGGATGCGGGGAAATGTGACGTTATAAAAGCAGCAGCAGGCGGCTGCTACTGGGTGTTCTCATGTGGTTCTCATGCCGAACGGCAGACTGTACATAGGATGTAAATAAACAGTTTGAGACGAGACACCCTGGCTCGCTACCAACCCTGCTCGATGTCCTGGGCGACGCATGGCTCCAGCGGCGATCGACTACGTGGACAAGCCCTGAGTCGCAACAGTGTGCACAAGCGAGCTCTCCTCGATAAGGCTCTCGATGAAATGTTGGACACGGGGGCCGTACTGCCATCGCAAAGCCCGTGGGCATTTCCGGTAGTGTTAGCGCCGAAGAAGGACGGAACAGCCCGTCTTTGCGTAGACTACCGTCGACTCAATGAGATGACCAAGAGGGACGCATATCCTTTTCCATCCATTGAGTCCATCATGTACTCGCTGGGTAGCGCGAAGGTCTTTACCACGCTCGACTGCAGCAGAGGCTTCCTGCAGATCCAGGTAGCACCAGACGACGTCCAAAAGACAGCGTTCACTTGTCACAGGGGTTTTTTTGAGTTTACCCACCTGCCGTTCGGATTATCGAATTCGCCGTCTAGTTTTCAGCGGCTGATGGACATCGTGCTGGGGGACGCGAAGTTTAACTTTGCCATGGCGTACATGGACGATGTCGTAGTATTCTCGAACTCGTTCAAAGAGCACCTAACTCATCTCGAGAGCGTTCTGAGTAGAATGTGGGAGGCTGGATTGACGATCAACCCAGATAAGGTACAGCTCGCAGCCTCGAGGGTTAATCTCTTAGGCTTTATCGTTGACAACGGTACGTTGAAGCCGAACGACGATAAGTTGGGGGCCATCCTCAATTATTCAGCACCGCGTGACGTAAAGAGCCTTCAGAGGTTTCTAGGGATGGTCGGTTTTTATCGGCAGTTCATTAAGGGATGCGCGGAGCCAGCACAGCCATTGAACCAATTGCTGCGGAAAAACTCAAGGTGGATCTGGGGGCGGGAGCACGACGCGGCTTTCGCGTCTCTCGCGAAGGCAATAGCTGATACAGCGAGCTTGCATTTGCCAGATCTAAACCGGCATTTCGTCGTACAGACGGATGCGAGCGACTACGGTGTCGGAGCGGTGTTGTTACAGAAGCACGATGGGCAGTTGCGCCCTGTGGCTTTCGCGAGCAGAACGCTTACACCGCCCGAGCGTAACTACAGTGTAACGGAGAAGGAGGGGCTGGCCGTCATGTTTGCTTTGAAAAAGTTCGATCTCTATCTAGACGGTACGACTTTTGTCATACAGACGGATTACGCCGCGCTAACATGGATCCAGAGGTTGAAGGAGCCAGCGAGAAGGCTGGCTCGCTGGGCTCTGACCCTGCAGCGCTACTCCTACACTGTCGAATATCGAAAGGGCTCGAGCAACAAAGTTGCGGACGTGCTCTCTCGGGCGCCCCAGGATGGTGGTCGGGAGGAGGAGACGCGACCGGTGGGGGGCGAGGAGCGCCGGAGAGGAGGGAGAATATCTCCGTGCGCTGGGGAGAAGCCCCCCTCGATCGCGGGAAAGCGAGAGAACGGCTGGGAGGAGGGGAAGCAGCCGGAGTTCGTAGCAGCGATGTGTCACTCTAGGGTGCCTTCATGCGCGCTTCGCATAGGGTGATGCCAACTGCCGGTTTCCCTTTCCCACACCCTCGTCCACCGCCATTTTGTTCCTCTCACTGTTTCCCCCTGCGCCGAAAAGTGGCCTTTGTGTCCATCGGTCCTCCCATCCGAGGGGTGAATGCTAATCCTCCCTCCGTGGGTTCCACAACGTTTCTCCGAATCTGTGAGATAAGGTTCTTGTTTCCGGGAGGGTTATAACTTAAGCCCCACGGATTATCGCCGAGAACCAAAATGGCTGCTGGTTTGTCGGCGAGCGGTATTACAAAGGGTGGCATCAAACTAGCAAAGCGCACATGAAGGCTTCCTAGGTCTCTCTACGAGGGAGCAAACGATCGTGGCTTGGGGGGAAGTGGTAAGCAAGGAGAGCTTGTCGAGGCCCAGGGAGCAGATGGATTTTGTCAGCGGGTGTTGGGAAAACTTGCGGAAATTGCGGTTAACACCGGGAACACTGACGGGTGAATCGGCGCGCCGTTCGATTCGTATCTGCTGGGCGAAGATGGGCTATTGCTCCGCTATATCCCCGCGACCGACGAAGAGGAGGGGAACGACCCTCCCTTCAGGGTTGCGATTCCTAGGAAGCTACGCAGAAAGTTTATCAGATACTTCCACGACTCGGCTCTGGCCGGTCATGGCAGCGGCAGCAAGACTTTTCAAAAGTTATGTCGCGTCGCGACCTGGCCAGGAATGAGGCAGGGCGTATTTCGGTACTGTCGTAGCTGTCCAGCTTGCCAGAAGGCAAAACCGAGAGGCGGGAAACCTCCGGGGTTGATGCAGCCGGTGATGAGTCACAACCCGTGGGAGATAGTCGCGTGCGAAATTGTTGGCCCACTGCCGAGGAGTCCTCGGGATAATCAGTACATTTTGGTGATCACTGACCATTTCTCGAAGTGGGTGGAGCTATACCCCTTGAGACAACTGGTCTCGGAGCGAATCTGGGAAAAGTTGTTGGACACTTTCCTGCGTTTCGGAACGCCCCAGTGTCTCGTCAGCGATAATGCTAGTTATTTCACTAGTAAAGTCTTCGTGGACTCCTGCTTGGCCCTCAATATCAAGCACAAGAGGACGACACCGTACCATCCTCAGGCCAATATCACTGAGAGAGTGAATCGCAACCTGAAGAGCATGCTGATCGCGCTGACGGAGAGACACCGGGACTGGGACGAACACATCGTCGAGATGGGTTTCACCACTCGGAGGACAGTGAACCGATCAACCGGGTTTACACCAGCGTCCCTTAACCTGGGTAAGAAGCTGCCGTCTCCACTAGAGAACGGGTTAAGAAACAGCGACGGAGTATCGGGTCGCCCCCTCTCTACGTACGCGGCCGGGCTCAAAAGCCGCTTGACGGGCGCGTTGCACGACGCTAGAGAAAACCTCGATGCCGCAAGGATCGAGCAGGCGGCGCAGTACGACAAGAGCCATCGCCACCTGGAGTACAACGTCGGAGACCTGGTTCTGAGGAGAATGCACCCACTGAGTAATGCAGCTTGCGGTTTCGCAGTATCGCTGGCTCTGAAGAGGGATGGGCCCTACCAGGGAGCCTTCATGTGCGCTTTGCTAGGGTGATGCCACCCTTTGTAATACCGCTCGCCGACAAACCAGCAGCCATTTTGGTTCTCGGCGATAATCCGTGGGGCTTATAACCCTCCCGGAAACAAGCACGTTATCTCACAAGTTAGGAGCAGCGTTGTGGAACCCACGGAGGTAGGATTAGCATTTTCCCCCTCAGATGGGAGGACCGATGGACACAAAGGCCACTTTCCGGCGCACGGGGAAACAATGAGAGAAACAAAGTGGCGGTGGAAGAGGGTGTGGGAAAGGGAAACAGGCAGTTTGCATCACTCTATGCGAAGCGCACATGAAGGCACCCTAGGCCCTACGAGGTAAGTACGCGAGTGTCGCGGCTTACGTACAGACTAACTCGGCCGAACGCAACCAAGGAGTCTTGCCCTGTTCACGTGACCGATTTGAAGGGGTACTACCTTCGCGATCAGGACGACGATGGACGAGAAGCGGCTGACGAGGACGGGGAAAGCCCCGTCTCGGCCGGACGGCAGGCGCAGTCCGGAGCACGGATGAAGTGCGGTGGCCGGACGGTGCGTAACACTGTCGGCGAGTTCACTTCTAACAGGAGTTTCTGCCGTCACTACAATCTGCGGCGCAGGGTTTAATCTATTTCTGTGTTTCTAACTATTCCCTTCCCGCAGAATGCCTTTCTGGAACGACGCCGGACGCCGAGCACGTGCCGGCGCTGGACGGGGACGACCCCTCCCAGGAGGCCCGCCAGGCCAGAACGGGGGCGCTAATGATCCCCCAAGTACCCGGGGTGGGCGCCCCGGGTCGGGGTGGCCCGACTCCCGGGGTCGGCGACCATGGAGGCGGCCCCACGATCGGGCGTTGGACGCTGACGCCGGACGCGTATTCGGAGACCCCCCACGGCAAAGCCCCGCGAGAGGAAAAGAAGGAGGGAGAGGAGGAAAGGGAGGAGGGAAAAATACCGCTATTGGCTGGCGCAGTCACGTGGTACGCCTGCGCTGCGGGCTCTTCTAAGCGGCGCGCAGCCCCCCTCCCCCCCGCTACCGCCGTTGAGCAGACGCCGCCCTGCTATTTTGGAATGCTCCCCGCCCCAGTCGAAAAAGTGCAGTGGTGCAGTGCTAGATAGTGGAAGATATCGCTGGTGTGACAGTGGATAACATACGCGCACAGCTCTCAATGCTGACGGGGCAGCTACGCTGCGGCCGCTTGTACTTTCTGCCGTAACGTTCACGTACGCCAAGACGAAAAGGTGTGTTTAGGCCTAAGGACCCGTGACAGCTGCCAGCGTTCCGAAGTTATTTACGGCCTGGACATAAATCCAACTCGTTTGTCGTGGCTGTACAACACTAGAGCGCGCGACACTTGAGCGCCGACATTAGAGCGCCGACACTAGAGCGCCGCGACGTTAGAGCGCGCGACATTAGAGCGCCGCGACATTAGAGCGCGCGACACTAGAGCGCCGCGACGTTAGAGCGCGCGACACTAGAGCGCCGCGACGTTAGCGCGCTCGACTCAAGAGCGCTGAGACGTTAGCGCGCGTGTACTTAGAGCGCCCGTCACGAGAGCGCACAACCAGTCCAGCGTGAGTGGACCGACCGGACCGGCCACTCTTTCGGTCATCGCGTGTTTTATATAAAATTGGCAGGATTTATTCCGCGGAATTCAGCAATGACATTGCGAAATGAGTCGACAAAATGTTTGCGTGTGACAAACCAAAAAGTGTTACAAAAAGCTAACAGAAAAATAATTATATCTGTGCGTTCATTTTTGCAGGGAAAAAAAAAACAAAGATTGCAGCTGACCTAGCCTAGGTCAGCTGCAATGTTTTTTTTTTCTAATATTTATAACTTTTTCTCTAGCGTTTTCTAAATCAAAGAACTAATGAAGGCTTCATTAGTTCTTTGATTATGTATATCACAGATTTTCAGGGGAGGTTTTCCTGTATCCGTTAAAACGCTGAAACGATCTGCATGCGATAAAATTGCGCTGAGCCTTCCTTCGATGAGTTTTTTACTGATACGTTTTAGAGGCGATCTTTCTTCATTACGGACATGGACGTCAGAATACCATTTAAACTTATGCGAGGGATGTCTAAATAGCCACCAAATAGATCGGAGCCCAAATGCCTGTCAAGAATAGACCAGATATAGCAAAAAAAAACCTGTTTATAGTATATCCGAGAGGCGCACCGCAGCACTGTGAAGAAATCTTAGACTCCCTGCTCCACTCAGCTGCAAACTTTCCCGGTACCTATAGACAATTGCAAGCATGGTGCCCCACTGGTGCCCCATGCGTGCACGCTCGTGCAGCATGCGCGTGAACATAGCTTCGACAAGCTTGTAATTGCACGGGCTTTTCCGCACGAGCGGAGACATGGCGGCGGCCAGTCGCCCTGCTTGCAATCGTGTATATGCCCCAGCCCACTCCCCTGCCGCCTTTTCTCTCCGATGTCCGTAAACAATTGGTTAGAAAGAGTCGTACCCTTTTTATTTTTATTTTTTTATTAAAGGCGTATTCAATGAATCAAAAATCACCAATGCTTCAATTCGATGAGTCGCACAATTTTGTTCTGTCTGTGGAGCCGCGGATACATCACACATTTTTCGGTGTTTGCTCAACTGGTCATGCGCTCTAGTGTCGCGCGCTCAACTGGTCATGCGCTCTCGCGTCGTGCGCTCTAGTGTCAAGCGCGCTACTGTCGCAGCGCCCTCGTGTCGCGCGCTCTAACGTCGGCGCTCTAGTGTCGCGCGCTCTAAAGGCGCTCTCCCGTTTGTCGTTCGCTAAAACGTCCAGTGTAGCTATTGGGTTTTGTTTTTTTTTCATTCGCACGACTCGCCGCTGCGGTGTTGTGTAGTCTGCCCTACCGCGATGCCAACTTGCCGCTTGGCAGCATTATTCACGGGTGTAACATCGTTCGCCCGTTGCTGGCCTCAACAGGAATCGCGCCAGGTAGGTATGTGAGACGTCAACGGAGCACGAGCGGTGATCTGGACCGCGAGTGCACGTGTGCATTGTGCTTTGCATATACACTGTCACGCCTCTGCAAGAATCCATCGCCCTCCCCGCAGCTAGTCGAAATGGAGAAGTGTATTGTCAAGCCTTCGGCGAAAGATATCTATACCCGATGTCAGCTTTTATGTGCTCCACTGGAAAAGGTACTACAGCGTAAACGCAGCTGCTTCGACCAGCGCTTTTTTTGCGCGAGCACTCGAGGGGCTGAAGCATGTGCGCGCGGGCAGCGTGCACGCACGGGTACACCCACAGTGGTGTGACGTGAAGTGTAGTGATTATTTTACAAATTTGGCGAAGAAAACGGGCAGTGAGAAAATATTCCACAAGCCGAGTGGCCATTTACTGTCATTGTCCTTACCTGCAGCGACGACTAGGCACGTGTGTCAATGAATTGGCTGATGTCAAGGGTTGTCAAGCTTGCTGTGCTTACCAATTAGCCCCTGCAATGTGATATGCACACATGCCCACTGCTATGTGCATGCATGCTGCAGACAGCAGGTGTCAGATTTGTCCTAGCTATGCTCACCTCAGAATATCTGCAAAGGATCGTATTCACACATGTCCGCAAGCTTTCGATAGCTTCGCTCGAGTGACTTGAAGCCTGTGCTAGACACAGTGCGAGGGCTGGCTTTGCCTGCCTGACCTCCATCTTTCTTTGCGACTACAAAAAGCTGGCCCAGCTGGGACTAGGCAGTGGTGAATAGGTAGTCTAGACATAAAGGGAAACCGAACTCAGCTAGCATGAACTTTGCTTCAGCAACAGGGTTTCAAAATGCAGCCGCAAAAAGATGCACTGCATGTTGGGCGCAGCTTTAAACATTGCCATTGAGGTTTCCTTTTCCAGCAGCTACAAAAATAAGCCCTCTCATCTCAGTTTGTCCCCTTTTCCAAACTTGGTGATGTTAACCACTTGCGAGGTTTCATCAACCCAAATTTCCACTACAGAAGACTGGCCGCACGACCTCCCCTGGGCCATGTGCAGTCAAATTATGGAGTGCCTAATTTTTCTGAAACCAGTAGGGAAAATATACGAGGCAAGACATTCTCGGATGATCAGCATGGTCGACTATATATGCAGCAGACCCGACAATAAAACTCCCTACACACAACTTTACAAATCCATCCATTTATTTCAGGTACATTGCACTTGCGAGCAGGCACGCACAAAAGCAACTTTACATCGGGAGCACTGGCAGTGCAACACAAGACGCGGAAATACACACAAAAAAAATTAAGAAAGTGTAACGAAAAAATATCGGTTATCTCATGATTGAAGACGGCAATAGAAACAAGGTTGTCGTGATTCATGCATGCGCACTATACAATAAACAGTGTCGTGACACAACAGGAAGAACACAAAAAGTGCATTAAAACAAATAGCAATAAGGAAACAGCCTACACTCTATGCAACCCCCAAAAAGAAAGCCTAAGCCCTACCTATAAAATCGTACTATTTTCCATCAAGAGAACAGATGTGACGCTCATACACGAGTCTTGGTCCGTCATGTATCAGAGCCACTTCTGGCATCTCCCTTTCCAACCTTCCTTTCCTACGCCCCGCCACTTGCACACCGTTCAATGTAAACGAACATCCATAAGCTTTGCAGAGCATTGGCAGGTGTGAACCATAACCATTGATAAGTGAGGCCGCACTGATTAGCACGCCTCTTGCCACAAACCAGCAACTTGACCTTTGGTCCGCTGACCACAGCAGATATTGGAGAACTTGCAAAGGGCCGTAAAGACGACAACCACACAAGATTTGGCTGCTACTCTTTTCAGGTTGTGCGACATTTTATGTACTTTAGGCATGACTTCCCTTTTTTGTGATGTTTCCTGAGTACAGTGTTATGAGTTAACTTCATAAAGGGACAGTGACACCCCCCAAAAAAATGCTTTTATTTTTTGCCAGGCAATCCATTATGGTGCAAGAAGACTACGCTATCAATATTTTGCTACGGCATCAGGTATATTTTTAATAAATTAAAAAATGCAACTGCTTGAAACTGAAACTGGACTGGGGAAGAAGAAATATAGAGGAGGAGAAAGTTACCAAAAATCACGTGGTTTTGCAACTTTTTCTTTTTTCATTCAACATCATTTGCAGTTTCTACAAGCCACAAAAATTGGGTATCATATTTTTTGTCTATGTGGTTTTGCAACTTTTTTTTTTCATTCAACATATTTGCAGCTTTTTACAAGCCACAAAAATAGGTTACCATATTTTTTGTCTATTTTTAGCATCGGGTGTGTGCCTTCGATGACCCACGAATTTGATTATCTTTGGTGGTTGTGTCTCAACCATAGAAATCGGCACGCGACCACGGAGAAGAGGGTGAGTGCGATTCAAACCGTCCAGTTCTCGATCGGCGGTTTTCGGGCGGAAGGAAAACGAATTTCGAGCCGCAAATTGTGTTGCGTAGCTGGGCTCTCATGAGTCATTTACAGATAAAAACCTTGGCAAGTGTAAATACCCTATCAGTGTCCCTTTAAGAGATTCCACTTCTCCCTCCAAAACAAATAGTGGGAACCCTGACTGTTTCAGGCATAATACCTGAAGGTCGAAACTCTTATGAAGGATATGCAGGCAGGATTTTAGAAATGCCGACCATAGGCAAAACGAAGCAATGCCCCTCTTAATCAACTTCGAGTGGGCTGAGTCAAGGCAATAGGGCCTTCTTTTTCCGTGGCATGCACATCCAGCACACATGTTCAGCAGAGTTGACCGACAACTGGATAACTGAAAACTGTCCACCGGAAGCTTCAGGGTGACCTTCAAATGGTTGGAGCAGCTGCTAAAACCTTTAAAATATACTGGGCTAGCGAGTCCAGACGTTGCTCTGACTGAGTACTAACGAAAACGATAAAATCATCAACATACCTTTACAATTGGAATGTCTCCTAAGGCAACTGAAATCAAGTGGTCAAACTTGGTAAGAAATATTTCCCACAGTACAGGATCCAATACAAATGCCGCGCTCGTAAACATACCCTTTGTCATGAAAGCAAAGTACCGTGGAAATCAAACAGCAATATAACACCTCTAAAAAAGCCTCAACTGTGACCCCGCAGGCGTTCTGAAAGGAAATAGGGCTTGTCGCTTCAATCAGCTCATGTACTGCTACCAAACGTTTGTTATGTGGTACTGAGTAAAAGTCCCTCTATGTCCACAGAGAAGGCATACTCCCAGTAATTCGACCAGGCAGTCCAAATACCTCACCTTGTAGGGATCTTACGGTGTGCAGGTGGTGGGGCGTAGAAAAGGAAGGTTGGAAAGGGGGATGCTAGTAGCGGCTCTGATACTTGACTGTGACTAAGACTCGTGTATTGGCGTTGCATTTGTTCATTTAATGAACAAATGCAACGCAATGGTTTTACCAAGAGGGATCAGGCTTTTTTCTGTTTTGGTTGCGTAGAGTACAGGCGGTTTGCCTATTGCAGAGTTTTTAATGCACATTTTGCGTCCTTCCTGTTACATCATGACGCTCCATTGTTTAGTGCACATACATGGATCACGACAACATTGTTTCTATTACCACCTTCAGGGGTGAAACAGGTGAAAGAGGTTTTGGAGCAAATTGTGGAGCAGAAAAATCTGGATTTTGGAGCAGCATAGGAGCACAAAATTCTCGTTTTGGAGCAGCAGTTTACGCATCTTGGGGCAACTTCGGAGCAGAAAAGTCTACAGTTTGGGGCAGATTAGGAGTAGAAAATGTTAGAGCAGCTTATCAGCAATTTAAATCATAAAGTATCTTATTTAAATCACATAAATCTGATTTTTATTTTTAATCGTTATTTTTTTCCACCCTGGTTTCATTAAGTCATCAGCACCGATACGCACCAAGATAAATATAAAGAACAAAAAAAAGAAACGGAAAAGGCAAACCCGAGTTTAATGCGCATAGATGAGGACAGGAAACACAGGCTTGCTGATAAAGTTAGGTGGGCACCAGGTACCTCAAGCTGATACGAACTGGTGCCAAAGAGCAGTTGGAGTGCAAAACATTTTAAAGCGGTGATTCAAGAACATGAACAGGAAAGCACGGTTTACTACAACCAGACATCGATCGGACACTCGTAGAAAGCACGTGCAGATAAGAAAAAATCCCCACATAAGTGAGTCCCAAGGTAAATAGTGAATTCATAGAAAAAATATGAGCAGCACATGCACGCTAAATACGGGTGTGTGACCGATTCGTTCTATTGTTCATGCATTGGAAGCACGTGTGGGATAACCGAAAGTACTCATGGCCGACGGCACCGTCCATTTTGACGAGAAGATTACGGACACGAATGAACAATTACACAATGGAGGCCCTCAATAGCACTTTTAAGAAAAAGTTTACTTTCAAAACGAAAGAAATACTTGCTCATCTTGATAGCCTGTGCATCGTACCTCCTGCGGCCAGACAGCGAGACCGCGTGACAGCACACCGGTAGCATGCAGTCACAAATGAGAGCGGAAAATAGTAGGAAAATTCCGGAAACGACTACGTATCATAGGGTAGAGAAGGGTACTACAGCTGAAATCTTCGAATGCGGTGGTTGCTTGCGCCGCCCTGTACCCGTGCACCGTGTACTTTACTACGACGAGATTGAACGTCGCCAACCAAGCTCTCGTTTCCCGCTAAATCTAGCATCACCGCAAACATTTTTTTAGTTTTTTAGTTACTTTGGTGCAGCGTGGCAAATTTTGACCGCTTTCGCGTTTTTGGCGCAACTAGGCACAGAAAATTGGGTTTGTATCAAAATGGAACAATTGGCGCAGGTATCACACCCCTGCACCTTGAATCATGAAGATAACTTCATATTTTTTGTGTATGGATGCTGTGTTGTCGTTATTCATCAAGATAGCTGTGGCATTGTGCCACATGTGTGTGCACTAGATATGTTTGCTCGGCAGAATTTTTCAGTAAACCTTTTAGTTGCAAGTTAGCGCTCGTCCTGCGTTCTGCTTCTTTCTTGTGCTACTCGTCAGCGATCCGAAAAAACGTAATACCGCGCTCCTTTCACTCCTTGCACACCATCTCAGGACTCTGTGAACGAGAGTGTGACTCTTTTACTCTGGAGCAGCGTGCACAGAAAGTCGCTTTTTGCTGTCTAGTGGAAGGAGCGCGAGCTCCTTGACTCCCGGAGCCGCTACTGAGCGCGTCCAACCATCATCTGCACTGGGGTTGTGCACCAAAAGTAGTATAGCCTCATTCTACTAGGGCAATAAACAACAATTGTTCCACTAGTGCAACAAAACAGCAGCCGTTCCACTAGTGCGACGAACAGCAACCAATGAAAACAAGCAAAAGAATACACTGGATAGACTACCTGTTTGTCGGAGCTCACCGACCCACCTGGCGCACACGACGTAGAGCACACTGAATGCATATTTGTTTCTCTAGACGGACCTAAGCTGGCAACAAAAGACTATGAAATAGACAAACAAGCAGTGTTGGATGACTGCAGCTTTTCTGTTTAACTCCCTGGGCGAAATGCACACTGACAAACGCAGTATCTGTAGAGAGAGTTGGTTTTCTTGAGTGAAGATTTTAAATCAACCGCTTCTTTATGCATTGCTGACTTTTCGCGTGACCAGTGTATTCACAAGGCCATTTTACTTGCACCCCAAGGTACCTCCACCGCCAGTGTTAGCAGACATACTAGTATGAAAGATGAAGAGGATAAACCCGTAGCAAATGGGATCATTGTCACTTACAGGGCCGATTGTGGGAGTGCTGAGAGGCTAGTCATTTTGTGTGGCTTGTGACGAGACTGGAGTATCTACAAATGGAAGCTGACTGGAGTCATTGTCAGCACAATAAGTAATTGATCTCACGTTTCATTGTTTTAATATTTAACATACAAAAAAAAGTGAATAGAGTATTGATAGTCTCATCGTGGTCCTATGTACAAGTTAAGGGAAAATAAACTTATCGTCGTAAATGCGCCTGCCACAGTTCTGAGTGCGAATATGTTGTGCCCAAACCTCGCTGTCAGCGTTCTTTGGTGGGACTGCCGCTCTGCGATTGCGACAATATAAGTCAAATGGACATATTTTGTGCCTGTCAGGCAATTGACGTCCTTTTTTATGTTGCCCTTCTCTCACTCTTGTGCCAGCACGGCGCTACGAGGTTTTGAAATGAATACATACACGGCAAACAAGGACTTGTTCGTCGTCAACCGTTGGTCGGAGTTTGTGGTGATACATCAATGTCTCAGGTGTCCAGGCAAAAATCACTGTTGGGCGTTCTAGTAGTACGACACAATTAGAAACGACCGAGTACATACTGACTTTTGGTTTGCAGCTAATTGACATGTATAATTCCTGAGCAGAACGTAAGACTATCAAGGAGAATGAACAGTGAATAACATTTAAAAAAAAAACTTTAAAAGGACATCAGCGCGATATCCACACAATGAAATAGCGATCAGACTGTACCAAAACTCCAGAAGGACAAAACACAGGACCAGTACCTCTTTTTCGTGTAGAGCATGTAGAACCTAAAAGAGACGGACAACGCGAACGAACCCGAAGACTGTTCGGTTCCAAGAGCACCGACTCCGAGCCAAGACCGAAAACTAGGGGTGTCGCGAAACGGCCGAGGTTCGAGTTCGACGAGGTTCGACTTTTTCAAACTTTTAGTGGAAAGTTCGGCGAACCTTGTATTGATGTTCGACTCGTGTGCGCATGCGCGACAGGCTGGCCAGTTGGCTTCAGATTGGATGCTGATGGCTAAAGGATGAACTAAGGGCAGCGCTGATTAGTTATTTCAGTTAATACAGTACAGAAAAAATAAGTTAACTTTTTCAGTGATTGGAATTGGTTTCCTTTAATTGCAACTGTTCATAAAATAAAATAACCCTTTGCATAAAAAGCAATGCTTCAAACCTAGACATGCTTGTATCATGGTCCGGCCACACTGTCCACAAAGTCGAACCGGTCGAATCTGGTGAAACGTTCGAAGGTTCGTCGAACCGGTTCGACCCAGTCGAACCCCGAAAGTTCGACCTAAAAATCCGGTTCGACAAAAGTTCGCGACACCCCTACCGAAGACTTGACCGAAGATAACGGGGCCATTTTGTCCATATGGTGGTGATGATGATGATGATGATGATGGTGATGGTAGTATGTGTCGTTAGCGTGGTATGCTTGTGCCGCGTTCCAAAATGTACTTGATCTTACTCTAATGTAAGATTTTTTTTAATTGACGTTTTAAAACCTGACCGCGTCCTACCATTACTAGACCCGCGTCCAACGTTTTCCATATTTTTGTCAATTTTGTGATGTCACGTGACGCAACCCGCCGGAGTAGCCGGAGTAACTCGAATTAATTTGAAACACGGCCTTGGTTTCGTTGTCTCGTAACCCTAACGTTAGTAATTATTTAACAAAAACTAAAATATTCAAATTTAGTTATTAACATTGTTCACAAGCTTTTATTTGATTTTGAAAACTACTTAGGCGCCTCCCAAGCCACAGAAAAACTGCACGCACATCGACATCATCAATGGCGGCCGTCGACGGTTGCTGAACTTCGCTGCGCCCTTTTTCTGTACTTAAAGGTTTGGAGTGTGTCTTCCACATATACGGTTTAATCGCTTAATCGTAAAGTTTGCAAGATGTGCTTTTGGAAATGTAAGAGTGGGTGCCCATTGTCCAGGCAGGTGTTTCCGCTTCTCGAGTGCTCGCACAACGAAAGCAGTGGTCGTAGCTTCGTGTACGTATGCGCGCACGCACACACACAGTATTTTGTTTGAATGTCTAAAAAGCTTTGAATTCGCGCCAAGGGGTGGGGATCATAGTAGCTAGTGTAGGCAACGCAAAAGGAAGAAGTCTCTTAGCGAAACCTTATATCCCTTTTTGAGGCTTCTATGAATTTCCTTTTAAGTTTTAGCGCTCTGCCTACTACAAAAAAGAAAAAAAAAAAGACATTTGAACAAATGAGTCAGCAAAGAAGAGTGCGACCTAATTTTGTGGACATTAAGGGCGTGAAACTGGAAGAGGCAAGAGCTGATAGTACACTGAGCACCTCTGCAGTTGTAAGCGTTAAACGTGTGGTGTAATGAACAACCTGACAGCACTTGAGCAGCTGCTGTGCACCTGAAACTCCCATATAGCTCGCAAGTGTCGCCATTGCTGGGTACTGACAGATAGTTCTACTTAGTGGTTTCTTCGAACTGCAACTTCTGCGGTGTGAAGCTAACACGACAAACTGAACGCTCGCGGCGCATAAAATATTGGCATGACTGAGAATGACGTTACATGCAAGCTGTGTACCGTAACCACAGAAACATCCCAGGTACAGTCAGCACCAAAATAAGGTGGAGCGACGACCAGACTCTGGTTGTCGCTTCAGCTTACCCCTGTCGGGATAAGCCGTTTAGAGCAAGACTGGAACAGGCTGCTGCGATTTTATGCATGGGGTAGGTTAATAGTAATGACAAGCTGGGCATTTAGCCAACAACAACTGATTGTAAACAAAAAAAACATGACAGGCGTGATGATGCATCAAAACCAACAGCTGGCCCTGCAACGAGTTCTACCAACCTTGGAGCCTCGCCCATGCATGAAATCTCGGCGGTCCGTTCCAGCCTCACTCTCAGTGCTATCGCGACAGCGGCACCACATGTGAGATTTTTGCCACTCCGGCCGGTGTGGCGACAAGCCAGCTCATTTTGATGCCGCCTGTACAAGAGCGAATCCAGTCAACGTGTTGAAAGCCCATTGAACAAGCTGACCCAGCAGAGAGGATTGTTGCACTTTTAGCAACAAATACAAAAATCGCACAACCGAATATGCTCACACTTTGGCCTCCCATCAGCAGGAGGAGGATGGTAGGACTCCTTGCTAAAAAATCACACTTCATTAATGTTACGCCCTCGCTAGCCCACACAAAAGCTGGTTACGTTTTGAACAACATATTACTCTGTTCATATCTGACAAAACTGATGTACACTGACTATTTACACCTCCACCCTCCCACTAAATTTACCAGCCGTGTTTATTGTTTTTATGATGCCCTAGACTTGGAAGCAAGCCCTATAACATCTTCCATGTTAAGACCCGAGGGGTAGTGAGCTCAGCAAGTGCTCACGGCTGCCACACTCCGTGTCGACGGCTCGAGAGGACGCCACTAAAGCATGTTCTGGATAGGCTGTATGAAGCGGGCTGCCAGGGCGGCTCGCATTGCATTTGCTGCGCGATCAAACACTAATTCGGCATGACACTTCATTGACCATAAACGACATCAAACACGCGGTAGAGATCAGTTCAGAATGGGAGCCACTTCGCGCTGCCATATCGCCAAACGGCCAAACCACAAGCGAAGCCTGCTCTGAAGGCCTTCGGAGCGCTAGGAACCGGTCGTATCCTCGAGCCGGTATACGACCATAGCGCCGCCGCATACATCCGGGACCTTTCTACGCTCGCCGCTCGTCGGTGCCTCATCCCACTACCCTTTTCTAGTATGCGCAGCCTTTTCCACCGCTTGGTGGCAGGTATGTCGACGGGTCATTTCTTGTTTCCGTACTTTATAAACTGCATTTCTTTCTTTTCTTATCTGAAATACTGAACAAAAAGTACTTTCATAAGTAATTGAAACGGTTGCCGAGATGTGGAAACCGCAAAAAAGGTAGATGCTTAAATATGATTGCAGGGCCCCTTTAAGAAACCACAAACTCTTACAATAGTTGGTGGCAGGTGAAGAATAGACCATTTGCTATATTACCCAAGCATCAAGGAGAATGCAGGGATTGGTGTTCCACGCGCCACACGCGCACGCCTTCCCCATGTCAAAGATTCAAAGTAAATAACCAAAATAAAGCGTTGACGAACGCACGTGCAAGATGCCATTTGTTTTAGGTATTTGCTTTAGAAAAGTTACTACTGCTGAGGCCAGCACGTGCTGCGCGTGGAACACCAATCCCTGCATTCTCCTTGATGCTTGGGTAATAGAGCAATAGGTCTATTCATTAGATGCCACTGCCACAAGTGTTATGCACAGGCTTAAAGTCTTTGTGCTGGTGCAAAAATAGCTTCATAGAGGTGCCCCTGTGCATTGTCTGCTTCGTGACATTGGCTGAGGTGGGGGGAGGGGGCGTATTTCTTTGATGGTAAGGGCGACAACCTGTTCGTGTCACCCCACACAAACCCTTGCAAAGGAAAGCAGATAGCGCTATGACTTTGCTGCGTAACTTGAGGCAGGGGCTTGTAGAGAAGCAGACAGTGAAGTGTCTCCCAATACCAGCTACGACACTGCCGTAAAACACTGATAAGAAACTACAGCAAACAAAACCGCATATAGGCATGACTTGCCAACGTAAACCCGCGTACCGTAAAATCCTGAGCAAGCGCCCACTAAAAATATCTAGACATTTGCTCAGAATTTAGGGATGGGTGCTGCTTAGGTCATCAATATGCAAAAAATATGTGTCCAACATAAGGAAGGTTACTTAGAGAAGGGGACGGACAACAATGACTTCCAATAGACAATATGCGAAATCGTTTGAACGCCTGGCAACACTCTGTGCGCTGCCATCTTTGTTGCGTTGAGATTTCTCTGCTGTTTGTCAATTTCATAGCGTTGTCGGTAACAATCGAGGCCTACTACTCATTGTCATCGGTCCTCATTCACACCTGCGAGCTAAGGGTTAGTATTGTTTTACACTTTTCTTGCGCATGTACATGCTTATCGCCACACCGGTCTCTGGTTTCTCGCCGCAGCCAACATGGCGGACGTACACTTCAGCTTGAAATTTGGCTTTGAGTGCCGGCACGGGCACGGGCGCGGGCATCTGGTTTTCGAAAGCGCTTTCTCTGCACAAACGTTTGTGCGAGCAAAGGATTTTTCAGAACTACGCTTTTGCACCCTGGCCTTTGCCAGCGCCGCAACGTCACGGAAACGATGGGACGCTATTGGATGCGGAGCTGGCGGAGGGATATACGATTCACCATGAGGGGCACCAGCCGCACCCTTCTTGACTTGTAACCTACTATAGTGAGACAGAGCATGCTCTTCGGCGCCTCACCAGATGGTGCTATACATTTCGCATATTGTCTATTGGCAAATACATTTATTGACCCGAAGTTCACATATATAGGCGAAGGAGGGAAAAGGGGACGGTGAAAGCCGCCACAGTGATAAAAGAAAAAAAAGGCATCTTTCACCCTCCCCTCCTTTTCCTTCACCTATATATGTGAACTTCAGGTCAATAAATGTTGTTGCAAGTTAGAAGTCATCGTTGTCTGTCCCCTTCTCTGTGTTACCTTCCTCATGTTGGATACTGTTATCAAATCGCTTATTTTGTACTTAACTTAGTACAAAAATGTCCTTAGCCTATTTTGCAACTGTTGCAAAAAATGGGGGTGGGCACTTATTGTTGCATGGGCAGATTCTTAATATTTTACGGTAGGTAAAGAGAAAAAAAAATGTCTGTGAGAAGTTGAGGCAGCTATGGCCGGAGGTGACAACAGTGTTCTTGCCCATCTCCTGTTTAGTGTCCAGTTCTGTGGGACTTGACGTGAGGCACCCCACTCTTGATGCTGAGGTGCAGGGCATGTACCTGCTTGCTTCTCTTGGTGCCGGAGCCTTTGGAAGGGCGGCCAGCGGGCACTGGACCTGCGCCTCTAGTGATGTCCGGTCGACACCTGGCAATCCCTGTGGGCTGCACCTTGATGCATCACCCGTGCTTCCTGGCACTGCTGTAGGCCGCCTTCGTGGCCAGGTACAAAGGAATCGCCTGCAGCTCCTTGTGCACTTCATTTCTAACAGCACCTGTGCCAGGCAGTGGTACCGCCACTGTTCTTGTTGAATCTGCTGCAGTACGTCAGCAGCAGCGTCCTTTGAAAGAAAGTATCATGGTGGATTTTTTACTGAGAACCCGTTCAGGGCCAGCTAATATTCATCCCTTTAATTTTCGTCCTCTCCTTGTTCCTCGTCTGTCTCTACTTTCCTCTCCTTGCAAAGTTCCATCCTTTTTTTCAACTGCTGCCTGTTTAAGAGACTGTTACAGATATGTAGATTTATAGCAATAATTGACAGTGTCGCCAAGGTGCTGCGGAACAAAAACAGTGTGCAAGTTTTAGCATGTACAGAAAATATCATCCCACGACTATGCCACGGCTAAGCATTATTGAATTAGTTCACGCTTTCATACGATCCGAGGGCCGTTCTGAGGGGGTGCAGCAACCGCAGACGAGCCTGGAGGGGCCTCATCACAGCAAGCATGTGTCAACGGAACCAATTAGAAGTTCTTAATGGTGGCCGTGTACAACATATTAACATTCATACGAGATTAACAGAAAGTATGGTCTGTGACATATGAGCAGGGAAAGTAGGCAAAGTTTCTTGATTACCTTGTTGGGTTAGGAAGTTCCCAGTCCATGATCCACAACATATTCGTAGCTTGGCAGTAGCTTTCCAGCTACTGGTAAGTATCTCGGTCACTACTGAGAGTGACGCGAAGCACGTCGATGTTGTCAATGCAGTTCTCGGTGTCTCATATCTGTCCACCTCGCACGTAAAAATCTCAGTCCACCATCATCACAGGTAGAACGAATAACGGAATCCATCTGCTGTAATTCAAAACCTTGCAATTTTCACGCCTTCGTGTCGGTCGGCACGAGTGTGTTCGCTGCTTTTAGCGCGCATGTTTAAATTTGCAAAAATTAAAACGCATGTCAGCTTATTAGTTGTAAAGGCTGCACTGCAAATTGTGCTAGAACTCGGATTGTATAATCTGTTATCTTTAATTGAGAAGTTCTACTGAGGGGCGTCTGCTTTCTATAAATGGCTGGGCGTGCTGGCCGTAGCATGTAAGACCTCGCTGCGCAATCACGTGACCACTCTTCTCTTACTTTTAGTGAGGTGTAAATTTCTAGGCACAAAAGTAGAAGTACGAGTTGAACAACATATTTAGACTTACCATACTTTGGTGTCCGATAATATGCTTTACTGGTGCGTTATCATAAATTATGAAACAATGCTTCCCACACTTGCGGGAACGGAATCTGCTCTAGAATCTGGTTAAACAATGCATACTCATCGATATCAGTAATGGCGACAACTATGAAGGTAGCAAGAAATAGGAGGCGACATACCGGCTCGAGCCAGCCAAACGAGAAAATCCCAAGTGAAGCCGAAAGTAGAGGTCGCAGTCGGTGGGAACGCCCCCAAGGGTGTCCTTTTGTCCATAGAAGTAGGAAGCTTCTGGAGGCGACATGAGGCCACCAGGGGTGAAGCCAGAAAGCGTGGAGGGACACGCCCCCAATGATGACCAAAAACCAAAAGATGCTATTGGACAGCTGTTGAGCCAGCTGTCCTTTTCGTCCAAAAGCGTCTCTTGGTTTTTGGTCACCGTTGGGGGCGTCGTGTCTCCTCCAGAAGCTTCCTACCTCCATGTTTCCATCCAATAGCGTTTTTTAGTTTTATTCGTTTTTGGTCATCGTTGGGGGGGGGGGGTGTCCCTCCAAATCGGAAGTCTCCCCCGGCTCCACCTCTAGTGGCGTCATGTCGCCTCCAGAAGCTTCCAACCTCCATGGCGGCAACCGAGCGGGTCTCTCTCGTCTCTGGTTGCGGTTTGTGCCTAGGTGTCTGCATATGTTTCTTCGGTAATGATGGTGTGATCTAAAGACTATGGCGACACTTTTAGCTAATAGTTTATAAGGTACCTCAAATGTAGTACAGGCAAGTCGGTCTTTCAAATCTTTATTTTAACAAACATGGATGCAGCAGCTAGTGGGAGAATTGCTAAAACTTGACTAAAAGCTAACACCTAAAGAAGCAGAAACAAGAGACAACAAAAGGACAACCAAACACACTCACAATACTCCGTTTCACCTTATGTTGTACCGCAGCAAAGGCTCGAAGCGCGAGCTCATAGCGTTGGCAGGTGCCCTTCATGCACAAGAGCTTGTGCCACCGACACGTGCCCTAGAGCAATTAGCTCGTGCTTGTAGCCTTTCCTGCGGTACACCATATGGTGAAATAGAGTATAGAGACAATAGGTCTGCTTGATTCGGCCAGAAATTTCTGAACTAGTTCTGTCCAAGTTGAGAGGGGTGTAGGAGTCGTGCAGGGGCGGCGCAGAGCCAGCAGGGATGTGATTGATACACCATTTGCGCCAAGGCGCTTAGTTTGCTACATTTTGCCAATATTTTAAGAATTTGCACCAACATTGAGCCAAAACTTATTTTCACTTCATTAATGCTGACAGTATAATAAATCAGACACCGCTACACGGCCAGATCATTACTGTAGGTTTGTGCGAATTTGCAAAACTTTCGATTATCTCCTCAAATAACATAATATTCCGTTTAATATCTGTATCAAACATTGACAGTATTTGGAAGTTTGGTAACATTTCTCATGCTTGTCGTCTTTTCTGACTGGATAGCTAGCATCGTTGAGTGCGCTTGTCACCAGTGCAGTGGTGTGTTGCAGTGAAGTGACAACTGTGTAATAGGCCGTTGCAATTTTGCATACTTTGCTTCGCTGCAGTGCACCTGTGTACTGAGGGGAAAGCGCTCTTCCAGACCGGTATGTTACACGGTTTCTTAATAAATGCCCGTTCACACACTTGCGACTTAGAACCGAGCGCCTTAGAACATTTTAAAAGCTCTTTCAACTGAAAGATCACACTGACACGCTGGTGCCATCTCTGCGGTGACCCTTGAAACTGCATTTCACTAGAGAGAAGGTTTGGAGGCATTTGCGAAGTCAAATGTACATACTAATGAGAAATGTTCGTTTATAATATTGACAAATGTTTCAAGCAAAAAAAAAAGCATGATGCGCGAAAGAAATTGAAAAATTATGGGACAGCCCAGTGTTCCACTGCTACCCATACGTCGGCAAACCTCACTCATGAGGCCCTCACTCACCCTCATCTTCACGTGTGAGGTGAGGGTGAGTGAATTTCTGAACCAGGAAAATTCATGAGCGTGAGGGTGAGTGAGGACCGTGAGTGCGTGAGGGGTGTGAGGGCCATACGTGTGTGAGGACGGTGAGTGGCGTGAGGGATGTGAGGGCGGTGAGTGGCGTGAGGGCCATGAGTGCGTGAGGGGTATGAGGACCGTGGAGGGCGGTGAGTGCGTGAGGGGAGTGAGGGCCGTGAGGGCGGTGAGTGTGTGAGGCCCCCTTCAGACGGAGCAACTTTCTCAGCAATTTTGGTGTTGCTGGCTGGTTGTTCCCTTGCTTTCCCTAGATCGACACGAATTGCTGAGATCGGGTCTGGCTCGAAACAAGCGAGCAACTCGGAGCAATTCGAAGACGTTTGAATCGGCTGCATCCAATCAGGGACGCAATATTTTCACGTGATACTTTGTGCCAGTGATGATGACAACAAAAGACTTGGGTCTGGTTTGAAATTGATCGTTTTTGGAAATAAACTGTTTCAGAAAGATGCATTAGTATTCTCAACAAGATTTAAATGATTGAAAAGTAAACATTTCGGCAAAATCTGCCTGGTTAGGTGAGTATTAAGAAAAGAAAACTGAACGTACTCTAACCAACTGGTTTGAATTGCCCGACGTTTCGCGGCCTGCTCGGACGCTTGTTCACGGGTGACTTATTTGGCTGGGTGTTCGTCTTTCTCTTCTTCTCCTTGTCGCTGCCGTTAGAATCGTCTTCTTCTCTTTGTGACTCCTCGAAGTCCGTGAATATAGCTCCTTGGGAGGGTACCGATCGAGCGGTTCAGGTTGTTCTTGGTATGCTGGATATGCCAGGACTCTAAATAGAGTCGTTTTTTCCAGTTTCTTTCGGTGTCTAGGACGGAACTGCTGTCGAAGTCGATGACGTGGTTGTTCTTTTCTGCATGTTCCGCTAGAGCGTTTCCCTGCACATCCTTTTTTTGACATCATATTTGTGTCTGCGAAGACGTTCGGTGAAGTTCTTGGTTTCTCCGAGATATGAGGCGTTGCAGTCGGCGCAAGGAATGCGATAAACAAGGCCTTGGGCTTTTCTTTTGGATGACGATCTTTTGGAAGAGGAAGATGATGGCCAATGGTCGAGACGGGCTTGTGTGTCACTGCTATGCCGTATGGTCTGAGAGCACGGGTGAGAACTTCGCTCGTGCCCCTGAGGTACGGGACGCACATGCGGCTGGAGGGATGGGTACACTAAATTAAGAATGTTCCGAGTAAAGTATACAATTTAGTTGGAACATAAAGCCAAAATTGGGAAATATTTGTAAATCTATTCACTGCCGACTCAGTGTTGCAATTTCTGGCACCTCTTTCTGGTCGCTGTCTTTGTTGGATAGCTTCGTTTGTGGGAATCTTTCTTCTGTGGTAAATTTCAAGCACTTTAAGGAGCAAAAGCGGGCGCCGATACGGATGGACTGGTTTTGACTCTGTGCAAGCTAGCCGTAAGTGCCGATCTCGATGAAGGGAAGATCGGGGAACTACCGCATGGGTCAGAGGGATCGATGGCCGTTTGAAGGGATGGCATAAATCTATGCGATTTGGCGAGCGACGAGACAAGCGACGGCGACCCGCTTCGCTGTCGCTCGGTCAGTCGCGCGACGAGGCAAACCGCATGAAAGCGACCAAGGCCATGAGCGACGTTTGCTAGGAATCCAAAAACCAAGCGACACAACGAGCGAGAAAATCGTCGCTCGTCGCTGACTCGACCTCGAGGTACTCTGGATGGCTTGCGAACCATAGGTTGCAAATGTTTGCCACCTGTTTCCAGTATCTCGCGATTTCGGCTTGGTGGTGAACTGTGTGGTACGGCATTGCGATTTATTCCCTGCAACCTAATGCCTTGCCTGCTGTCTTGACGCATGATTCCAAGCTGGAGACGAGCGAACGACAAGGAAACAAACACATGTCTCCAGCTCAGCTGAATAGCTTTGGCGCTTTAGATGCCACCTTCGCACGCTACCCTTACCAAGTTTGCACACTTCACTCAGCCTGGCAAGATTCTACAGGCTTCAAAGTGTCAGATGAACTGGGCCCTGCTCATTAACAATGTGGGGAGAAAACCCCCAACTCCGAAATGCTAAAAAAAGTGCTGTCTGTCGTAATTTTTCTTGCAAAACACAACACGTAGCTAAATTTCGGTCAGATATTAACTTTATGATGGGAAGCAAGAAAGATTATTAGTGAAATTGACGGGTGTCTCATATATAGTATATCTATCTTTACTGTTTTCAGCACGTTTCTAGACAATTAATTTTGACACCATGGGATGGACGACCGTGCGAGGAGTTACTTTAACCCGGATCCTGAAGCAAAAACAATGCGAAACTGCACTTGTAAACGGCAAGCGTGTCAGCATTTCACTGTTGTACCGAAGCTATGGGTGTTGTTGAAAGGTAAAACAAATTATATTCCACCACCCATTTCCACAGCCGGCAACTTTTGACGGCTCTTCATTTTCAATCTGCGCAGAAGCTCCAGAGTCTCGGAAAAAAGAACGTATAGATAATTTTTGACTCCACTAGTGTTTCTCTTTTTTGTGAGATTTCTATGGTAAAGCTTTCGTAGATTGGTCGTTTTCTTCCGAGTTTATTGTAGTCAAATCTAGAAGGTACTTTTAAAACGTTTATTCCGACAAATAAGACAGGCTCCAAAAGAGGCCCCTCAACATGCTATCTCCTGTTCTAAACTGTGAATCCGCTATTTTATAAAAAAAACTAACTGCACACAAATTGGGTACGGGCTATGTGAGCACGTGAAAACACCCAAAACCATCAGTAACAGTTTCATGTGGCTTACAAACAGAACTGTGTTAGGCATACATATTACGTAAGGACTGTGCCGGGCACATTGTTTGGCTCTGTAGTCTCCAATTTCTTGGAAAAGAGTTCTTCTAAGCGGCAGATCTTAATGATGGGTTCGAAGTTTTCGCAATTATCTTCAGGGTCAAATGGTGTGTGGTGTTTCAGCTAGCTTCGGCTCTTTTTTATCCGCTGCCTCTGCATAATGGTGGAAGGCTAAGTGAGCGAACTTGAACCTGGCGGATAAAAAGTAAATTGACAAGGGCTTATTGCGGGAAATATTGTGCATCGAAAAGAAAGTTTGCATTGCAAAATGAAAGCTGTTGTTGGTTTTGTTCACCCCCAAAACATACTACACATATGCAGGGTGTTTCTGCGAAAGCTTTCAAATATCCCTAAAAATATGCTGTTCGAGATAAACAGAAACTGTTTGTGGGAACAAACTACCACTCATGGCAGACATCAAGGATTGCAAAAAGATACTAATTAGCAAGATTAGTAACTAAAATTTACGAAATAGTTCTTAAATTATGAAAGGAAACGTTTGGTTCCACTGTGAAACTTGCTAAGCATCATCAAAAACCACTAAATCAACACTAGTTAGAAAGATATAAGGCAGGTGAACCATTTTACGGCGTCGTGAGAAAACGCTCAGTTTGAACGCGTTCTTAGGTTTTGGTTTTTTATGGCAGTACATCTTAGCGCCCGCAATCCAGTCGCGGCACAAAGCCGCCGCCTCGCCTTGTAGGATGGAGGAAAGTATGGCTCATGTGTGTTGCGTGTCTTGGCAGCTCGGGTGCAAGACGGCGGGTGCAGAGATGCGCTCGAATAAAAAACCGAAACCTAGAAACGCCTTCAAACAGCGTTTGCTCAGAATGCCGTAAAATGCTGCCTCTGTCTTTTATCTTTCTAAAAAGTGTTGATTTCGTGGTTACCGATGATGCTTAGCAAGTTTCTCACTCGAACCATGTTTATTTTCACTAATTGAAAAATATTGAGTAAATTTTAGTTAATTATCTTGTTCATTAGTAGTGATGGGCCAAACTTTTGCTGAGTCACAAATTTGGTGCCGAATCTTTCAGTTCGGCAAAGCCGAAGTTTTGCCGAACTTTTTGAAAGTGCCACTGAAAAGGTGAAAATGTTTTCTTTTTCTTTAGCAGTCTGGTAGGGACACGCATAAAATGCATTTTACGAAAAAAAATTAGAGCAATATTGGCGGCTTGAGATGCGATTAAGTTGGTACTCACCTTTTTTCCACTTGTTTTCTCTCTCAGCTTTCTTTCGGCTGGGCGCGTGGAGGAGAGGGGGATCGGCTTGCCATCACGTTGAGGTGGAAAGAGCGAATGACCATTCCGTAAAGTCGTGGACTTTACGCTCAGAATTTTCAATAAATCTCTCGCCATCAGTATTGCTCTAAAATGATTTTTTTTGCATAAAATTTATTTTGTGACACGCATGTCCCAACCAGTCTGTTAAAAAAATACTTTTTTTTTCTTTTCAGGGCCCCTTTAAGTTAGTCGAAAACATGTGTATTGCATTTCTCTAAAGGCAAATCCTCCTCAGCAAGATATGTTTTCGAGCAACTTTCATGTAGAGCCTATTTTCTCCTTATATTGCCTATCAAAAATCTGCCGCTCCTCGTGCCGAAGGCAATGACTAATAAAACTTCTGGTATATTTTTTTACAGCAATTTTTTTTTATGTTAGCATAATCTTGTGAAGGATGAAATACATAGTATGTGTAGAAATTCAACATGAAAATAATTTGTACTTTTTTCGCTGAAATAAATGCAAAATAGTGGCGAGCTACAAAGTAAAGGGGGCCGCCCTTAATTTTCTTGAACCAGGCCTTTGTAAGTCTTAACCTGGCGCTGCATACAGCCAGCACCACCTGTTCATAACATACTCTTTCAGATCAGACAGTTTTCATTGAGAATTTTGACGCAATTAGTAAGCAAATGAATTTCGAGATGTGCCGTGTCCAAATGTATAGCGATTTTAACCTACCTGGTGTGGATTGGTCAATGCAAACTGTGAACAGTAACACTATAACGTCTATCAAGGCATATTCTTCATCTTTTATAAACTTTTGCGGTCTTGAACAGCACAATACGATTAGAAACAAGGTTGGAAATGTTCTGGATCTCGCTCTTTCTAATATGCCTATCTTAAGTTTAAATCAGGCCCCCATTCCCTTGGTAGAGATTGATGGTTTCCATCCACCTTTTATTGTTGAGTTTTCTCTCCCGTACAAGCCGCCTGCATCGTGTAAATCATCAAATTACTGTTTTTCTAGAGGTGATTATTTGAGTCTCTATAGACGTATCGAAGTTTTGACTGGGATAGTGTTCTTTCTATGTCTAATGTTGATGATGCTACCGAGACGCTTACGTCAGTTGTAAAAAGTGCTATTGATAGATGTTTTCCTAAATGCTGCAATAAGCCGTCGGTATTTCCTACTTGGTTTTCTAAGGAGTGTGGGTCGCTACATGATCGACGTCCGATCGGGATGTGCATCGCTCGCTCCCCAAGAAGTCACTCACACAGTGTGCGTTTTCAGAATAATTTAATTAGACTCACACGTCGGTGGTCAGAGTCCTCTCCTCGTTGTCCTCGTCGTCGTCCTTGTCGTCGCCGTCACACCCCGTCCAGTCCGCCGGTTCAGAAGGGGCCCCCCCTTGTCCCGCTTCCTTTTTATATGCTCGCCCCCACCAATCCCGTGCCCACCACGACCCGTCCACGTGCACACGCACGCCCCTGCCACTGTCACCGCACGATTCTCGAGCGGGGATGACGAGCCGTATGGCGGCGCTCCCCGTCCAAGGATCCGGGTGAGCAGGGAACGGGCTGTTCGGCCCAGTGTTGGACAAAATACTCGATAAAAGTATTTAAGTTAAGTTACTAAATACCTGCTTCATAAAGTATTTAAAACACTACTCAAGTTACTTTCACTGTAAAGTATCTTGAGTAGAGTACAAATACTTAGAAATGTATTTCAGATACTTTTGAAGATACTTCAGCATTGCTTAATTTGTATCGACGTCATTGACAACGACAATTATGCAGCTACGCAAATCTGGATTACCAGAATGGTTTATTAGCACGCAACAACACAAAACGGGCGAAAAAAAGTATCGTAGGGCTATTTTATGCAGTCCGACTATAAAGAGCAAAATATTGTCACGAATGATAAATGATGAGGCGGCGAATAACTAAAGAAACTAAACGTTTAAGGGGGCGAACTTGTTCCCAAAACAAAATAGAGAAAGGCTAGCGTCGGAGGCGTTGATGTCGGCGAAACAGCAAGATCGACCGCTGGAACGAGACTGACTCCGGACCGCCACTCGGAGCACCTTTTGTACCCGCGTGGGTTTCTAGAACATTCGGCGTAGAAACTTCGGCGCGCAGAACAATCGTAACTCGATCAGACGACAAAATTCTCGAACTTACCAGAATTTAAAGTTGAAGGACTAAATAAAAGAGAAGTCGGCTTTCCGGTATCAAACCCGGAGCCTCCGCGCGAGAGCGTCCGCGCGAGAGCCAAGCGCGGTAACCATTCGGCCATGCGCTCGCTAGATGTTACAAAACATTTCTTGGACAACAAGAAAAAGGTCGATTTAGCTATTGGGGAGGAGATCAGACCGTGGCGCCCCAAGCGGTTAACTTTAGAACTAGATGGATGGGGACAACAAATACAATGGCTCAGCGCTCGGCTGACTTAACCGAACGCGGCGTCAGCGTTCGGCTGGAGTTCGTGTTCTCCGGTGAGAGGAAAGAGGGGCTCTTTTGTTACCACTCCGGCCTGCATGAACAATGCAGCACGCACAGTGCCCAGCTCAGCACAAAAGCCCAAGTGGGTCAAGTTCGCATCCCCTGACGACTGCTTTCGGGGGAGATCCGGCACTTAATAACGTGACTTCACTAATTGTTTGTATTTTTTCATTACTGTGCCTTGCGCTCTATTAAAAAAGACGACACGAACATGCCCACAAGGCCTGTGGGCATGTGCACAGGCCTTGTGTTGGGTAAACACCGAGGTGTGGGGGTGACAAACGGGTCAGAGCGCTTCGCCAATAGTGACATCGCTGAATATCACATACTGCGGCGCACCTTAGACGCATCGTTTAACAACAATCTATATTTCCTATACGGGGAGTTCACTATAAACGAACTTGGGACACGGATATGAGTGAATGAATAACAAAGAGAACCCACATAATAGCCACGGCAGTGGTCGCACCTTCTTCAAGTAGGTTGCGTTCAGAAAAGCACTCAACGTCGGGGGACACTTTGTTGGCATTTTGAGAGTCATCCAGCTCCTAGTTCGTTTCCTGCACTGTTCTCTGCTTATCAATGTTCGCTTACAGACAGTGTTCGCGAGAGCAGTAAGTGCTCAACTGACAACACAAAGAAAATAAAAAAAAACCTCAGCGTTTTGCCTTAGCAAGGTCAAATATACAAAAAGCGAAACAAAAATGTCTACTTTTTGTGTGTGTCCACTTCTCATTTTCTTCTATTTGTTATTTTCTTGACACTCAAGTCTGCATTGTTCTCGTTGGTCGTTTCCCGGTCTGCCTGCGCCTCAGGGTCAGGGTGGCATCTTTACTTCCGTAAAACCACACCTTTTGTTTGAGGATTTCTTGGGGGAAACTTTATAGAAACAAAAGGCGCCTTTGGGAAGGGGAGGGGAGAACCTTCATTGTACGAGCTTTGGGCTAAAATATGAGTCACAGTCAGCAAAACAAGCGATATTTTCACGAGCTCAGTTAAAGTCACCGTAGCTAATCGGAGCTAGCAACAGGATTCGGTTGCTCGAAAGAATGTTCACGTTTGCTCGTGCCACGTCCACGCCACTTCCTACCGAAAAACTCATAAAATGCGGAATGTCAAAAATGTATTTAAGATAATGAGTACAAGATACTCGGAATTGTAATTAAAATAGAGTATTAAATACTCTCCATCAAATGTATTTGCAAGATACCAAGATACTCCAAAAAGTATTTAAGATACAGTATCTTGAGTAGAGTATTTGAGATAGGCACAAGTCTGCGGCTTGGCAGGGCGCGGGAAGAACGGGCGAAGGGGCAGGGAGATGCGGTAAAGACGGGACTCCAGGGGGGCAGCCGGACGGATCCCGACACCTCCCCTCCCTCAAGGCTCGGACTCCAGGGGGAGGTTGGCGGAGGGCGGGCGGTCCCCGGCCAAAAACTCCTCCAACTCCGCCATAACAGTGTCCTCGGCGGGCGAGGTTTGCAACGGGGCGGCGAGGTTCTCAGCCGAGCAGGGGAGTGGCACCAGCGGGGGGCGGCAGCGGGTCCGAGACTGCGGTGGCGGCGGTCGCAGCGGCGGAGGCAGCGGCAGCGGCGGTAGAGGCAGCGGCAGTGGCTGCAGGGGTGGCGGCAGCGGCTTCAGGAGTGGCCCCCTCCTCAGGGAGCTCCCGGCCCGCCGGGGTCAGGAGGTCGGGACGGTCTCTCTGGAGGAGCCGCAGCGCCACCTCGACGCACGTAGGGGGGTCCACCGCCCTGAGCAGCTCTTGGTGGCGCAGGCTGGCCTCGTGCGTCTCGAGGTGCACCACCGGCACCCGGCAGAGCCAGCAGGGGTCCTGCAGGTCTGGGGCCAACTCAAAGGCGGGCAGCGTGTGCCCCAGGAAGGGCGGCGGGACCTCGACACCGGGCGTGTCGTGGGCCGGTCTCGGCTGGTCCCGCCAACGCTGGCGGGACACAAAATGGAGGTCCCACTGCCCGTCCGACTTCGTCCAAGTCGCCACGGTGTGGCATGGCCGCCGGCTCCAGGCCCGTCCCCCCTGCGGTGACGGTCCCTCTCTGCTCCTGGAAGCGTTCCCCCGTGCAGGGCGAGGAGCCCTGCTCGTGCCTGGTCCTACGCGCGCAGGCGGGCCCGACCCACTCTGCGGTGTGACAGCGCGGTGGCTCGCGGAATCTGCGGAGCCCGCCTGGTATTCGGAGACCCCCCACGGCAAAGCCCCGCGAGAGAGAAAAGAAGAAGAAAGAGGAGGAAAGGGAGGAGGGAAGAATACCGCTATTGGCTGGCGCAGTCATGTGGTACGCCTGCGCTGCGGGCTCTTCTAAGCGGCGTGCAGCCCCCTCCCCCCCCCCTACCGCCGTTGAGCAGACGCCCTGCTGTTTTGGAATGCTCCCCGCCCCAGTCGAAAAACGTGCTGTGGTGCAGTGCTATATAGTGGAAGATATCGTTGGTGTGACAGTGGATAACATACGCGCACAGCTCTCAATGCTGACGGGGCAGCTACGCAACGGCCGCTTGTACTTTCTGCCGTAACGTTCACGTACGCAAAGACGAAAAGGTGTGTTTAGGCCTAAGGACCCGTGACAGCTGCCAGCGTTCCGAAGTTATTTACGGCCTGGAAATAAACCCAGCTCGTTTGTCGTTCGCTAAAACGTCCAGTGTAGCTAATGGCTCTTTTTTTTTTTCATTCGCACGACTCGCCGCTGCGGTGTTGTGTAGTCTGCCCTTCCGCGATGCCCAACTCGCCGCTTGGCTTTAATATTCACGGGTGTAACATCGTTCGCCCGTTGCTGGCCTCAACAGGAATCGAGCCAGGTAGGTATGTGAGACGCCAACGGAGCACGAGCGGTGATCTGGACCGCGAGTGCACGTGTGAATTGTGCTTTGCATATACACTGTCACGCCTCTGCAAGATTCAATCGCGCTCCCCGCAGCTAGTCGAAATGGAGAAGTGTATTGTCAAGCCTTCGGCGAAAGATATCTATACCCGATGTCAGCTTTTTTGTGCTCCACTAGAAAAGGTACTACAGCGTAAACGCAGCTGCTTCGACCAGTGTTTTTTTGCGCGAGCACTCGAGGGGCTGAAGCATGTGCGCGCGGGCAGCGTGCGCGGGCAGTGTGCACGCAAGTGTACACCCACAGTGGGGTTACGCGAAGTGTAGTGATTATTTTACAAATTTGGCGAAGGAAACGGGCAGTGAGAAAATATTCCACAAGCCGACAGGCCATTTAATGTCATTGTCCTCACCTGCAGCGACGACTAGGCACGTGTGTAAATGAATTGGCTGATGTCAAGGGTTGTCAAGCTTGCTGTGCTTACCAATTAGCCCCTGCAATGTGATATGCCCACATGCCCACTGCTATGTGCATGCATGCTGCAGACAGCAGGTGTCAGATTTGTCCTAGCTATGCTCACCACAGAATATCTGCAAAGGATCGTATTCACACATGTCCGCAAGCTTTCGATAGCTTCGCCCGAGTGGCTTGGAGCCTGTGCTAGACACAGTGCGAGGGCTGGCTTTGCCTGCCTGACCTCCATCTTTCTTTGCGACTACAAAAAGCTGGCCCAGCTGGCACCAGGCAGTGGTGAATAGGTAGTATAGACATAAAGGGAAACCGAACTCAGCTAGCATGAACTTTGCTTCAGCAATAGGTTTTCAAAATGCAGCCGCAAAAAGATGCACTGCATGTTGAGCACAGCTTTAAACATTGCCATTGAGGTTTCCTTTTCCAGCAGCTACAAAAATAAGCCCTCTCATCTCAGTTTGTCCTGTTTTCCAAACTTGGTGAAGTTAACCACTTGGGAGGTTCCAACAACCCAAATGTCCACTACAGAAGACTGGCCGCACGACCTCCCCTGGGCCATGTGCAGTCAAATTATGGAATGCCTAATTTTTCTGAGACCAGTAGGGAAAATATACGAGGCAAGACATTCTCGAATGATCAGTATGGTCGACTATATATGCAGCAGACCCGACAATAAAACTCCCTGCACACAA
>JABSTQ010004512.1:0-12293 GCA_013358835.2 Ixodes persulcatus | reverse complement strand
AAAATCCTACTTAAAACAAAATGTGCCAAAGTCGTTTGTATCGCAGATGGCACAGCGAGTTGGTCGCTTTTCAGCTGCAGTCGAATGTACGATCATTAAAATTTTAATTAAACCTTGCTCCATTTAAAATTTCAGAGTGATCACAGCAGTGGCTGATACCTGGATTTGGTATCTAGCCTAGCGGGGTATATAATTCTGGTCTGGAGGTACGCAGGTCTTCAGACATCTGATACCTGTTATTAATCCGTGGTGAGCTTTGTTTCGCGTTTCGCACTTTTTCTCCCAAGTTGAATCTGCTGTGACCACGTTTTGTAATATTTAGCGGTACATTGATGTATTTATAATATCCTATATTCTGCATTTTAGGTACCAATTAGTCTTCGAGAAACTTATGCCGTAACCATAATGTGTTTTTTCTTTCTTGGAATCCAGAGCTACATAGTGTCGTTGCGTTTTATTTTGTAACAGAAAAAGAGAGATGTGTTTAACATTATCAGTTTCTTTCGTTTGAATTAATACATTTTTAATTATGCATTCACATCTATACTGAACTTTAAAAAACTCATTTGAATGCAGCCTTTCTTTTCCAGAAAACAAAACGGAGCGCGAACTGATATTTCAATTGGTTTTTTTTTACTAAATCAAAAACACATTATTTCATAGAGGTTTATGGGGAAACTGAGGGGGAAGGAGTTACAGTAATGGGTGGACATTATATAAGATAATACAAGGCTGTAATTTTTTTTTCGACGACAGAATATTAACTATTAGGACAAGCTGTGTATAATGCTTTGAAACAAAATGCGTAAAATGCTCAACGTAGGCTGAAAATATATAATTCCACATTCATTTTATTGAAAAAAACTATTGCCAGCACCTTTCGTATAATCACAAATGTTAACTGTACAGCACGAACCAAAATAATATTTTTTAATGTAGTGTTATTCTCAAAATCCAGACAAAATGAATTTAAAAAAGTTCACTCGTGAAAACATTTCTCAATTAAAATATTACAAATACATCGGGTTTCCTTCATAATAATCCCTGTGCAAACTGTAGAAAACATCGCTCAATGTTAGACGTGTGTGATAAAATTTTATTTTCATGTAACTAATTACTCTGCCTGACACATTCTCCAGATGATGAAAACATCTTTCGCTGATGCCTAATAGCACAAATTCTTTACACTAGGTTGGAACATTATTGTCGCTGCGGAGGGGACCCATTTCTCATCTGGATTTACTGGTTAGTCGACAATCCATAAAGTGTGCGTCGAACTTAATATTTTTTGTAATAGATTGCCTTAGCACTTTCACGAATTCGCATCAAAAATACATTAGGTAAAACGTTATTGATTTCCTAAAAAATGTCGGGATCACATTATTTAAAATTGTTGAGAGAGACGCAATGCATGACAAGCATATCTTTGTCAATATAGTCACGAAAGAAGGCGATAAGACGATGAATGATGAACTAAAAAAATTCACAGGGAATTTCTTATGTTATCCCTAAGACGAAGGTGAAAGCGCAAGCGCCGTTGCATTAAAGACAGACATATGATTTACCTTGTTTAACGTTCTCTTTTTTCAAAGAGCTACGTTAATTAGCCAGAATAATTTGCTGAGTCAGCCCCCTCAATATGCTCAGTCATGCTTTTTAAAGAGTCGAGTCATCATTCTCAATCTGCTGAGTCATCCTTCTCAATGTTATGAGTCATCCTTCTCCATGTGATGAGTCATCATCTTAATTCGCGTAGTCATCCACCAAATTCGCTTAATTCCCCTTAATTCATTTCATTCCCCTTAATTAGCTTTGTTTTCCTTCTTAATCAGCTTTTATTACACTTACTTCTTTTTAATTCCTCTTAAATCACTTTAATTAATCTTAATTCACTTTAATTCCTCCTAATTTACTTTGATTCTTCTTAATTCGCTTTGTCATCCCTCTTAATTTCATTGCCTCTAATTCGCCTGAGTGGTCACATAAACGTTTTGGTATCTTTCGTGTCGCCGACGTGTTTCGCTCAACGACTTTAAGGGTCGACTGAACGGCGAGACAGATAAGACTTTCGCCTTAATAAAGGTTTAATCGGCGAACTTGTGCCAGAAACTAAAGGAAGAACAAACGTCGAGAAAGCAGCAGCGAGCGTCACCAGCGAGCGACGGTGCGTCGGCATGACAGCTGGCTAGCGCGAGGTTGAATCAGTCAGCAAGAGGGCGCTCAGCTCCGTATCTTATCACCTTTAGTCACTATAATGTTCGAGAGACACTCCCTCTCTCGAACATTCGACCTAGAAAGTTTGGGAGTGAGCTTGGACGAGACTGCACTAGGTAAGCTCAATCTGGCATCATTGTCTTTTACACTCGGGTATAGGAATAAACACGAATCTTCTTAATGTACTCGGTCATGTACTATTTCGTATGCCATCAACTATAGCGCAATAATGTGTCTTTCATGTTCTTGATTTGAATGACTTGTTTTAGTTTGTACTGTTTTCTTTGTTGACATTCATACAGGGCTGAGAACGTGCATCTTAATATGCTGCTCATCGAAAAATCCTTGGTGGTAGTTTTAGGTAAGAATGTGCGTTCCTATATTCACTGTGACGCTTTGGAACACTTATTTGTGAGATGAGGTATAGATAGTAAGAGTTCTAAATGAACATTGAATATGACCTTCATTTGACGTCCACGTAAAAGCGGCCTGCCATCTTTCTGCTTAAAACAATCTTCGCGTTAATATGTATTATAATGAACGCCATAATAAATCAAACGTGTTTTGTTTTTTTCTAATAGTCTTCGGTAACAAAAAAACTTTATATAATTTTAGTCATACGGAAGGCTTTCTGTTGTTGCATAGTAAATATTGGTGATGAAAACATAAAAAAAATACAGAAGCGCTAGGCAGGAACACTTTCCGAGGACGCTTGGAAACTGTGCGAATGCTATATAATTTTTTTTCCTGCTTTCAGTTTTGACCATTATCCTTCAAGATGTCGCCGGAATAGGTTTTGCCAAAAAGAATGAAGCGAAGCGTGCAATGAGAGCCGTCAAGGACTACATCCCTAAGACAAAGAGCGCAATGGAGCCTCTGCCAAAACTGCGAAACCGTAGAATGATTCCTACCGCCCCTCCCATTCCTCCAGAATTCAAGCTTCACAAATGATTAATTTGAATAAAGTACCTACAGTACAATTTCTGGAAATAGTAACGTCATTGGTAACAATCCCTCTAACGATGTTAGAATGGGAGCCAGAATACTTAGCCATCAGTGCCGGTTCTTGTGGTTCTCACGAGGTGCTTGCAAATATTGGAAATTGACACTGGAAATTCATGTCTTTCGCAGCGGCTTCTTTTCCGATTGGGACTGCGTTCAACATCGCCGCTGAGTTGCTTTTCGAAACATTTCACCTGACCTCACCAAACCTCCTATTTAATGAGCATTCTTTCATTTTGCTGATAATAAAATATGCATATATTTGCATGTCGAGTTTGTAACAAAACGGATCTATTATATATAATCAGTTGTCATCGCGGATTTTTAAATATAATGAGGTCGAATGCCTCTGAAATGTTTATATGAGCATGTCTGGCAATTTGACTGTATCAAGAAAATAAAAATGAAATATTTTGCAAGCCTTTATATCTTTGCCATAATGCGCCTGATCGTGCTAACATAGAGTAGTACATTTAGAATAAGAATTTTTGAAACTTTATCAAATCTCAACTAATAAAGTTCGAAATCTTTAAATTGAGCTTCAAATATGCAGGCCAAGAAAACGTGTCTACTTAATGAAGTAAAAAACAACAAACTTTCCGCTCATGATTTAGCCTGCCATTTACCTGAATATAACCTTAGACTTTAACTTCATCAGTTCCCCTAACCGAACATCACCGAGGTGGTTTTATTATCCTGATCATCAACATCTAAGTGAGTAATTCGTCGCCTATATGTATCCTCTTGGAAAGAGCCAAGTTTCGCTAAAAAGGGTCAGTGAGTTAAATAATATTAACGTTACTAGCACTCAGTAATATCTGTATCGGTCAGTACAAAACCATCGGTGATGAAGTGTCTAGAATAGCGTGTGGCGTTGCTTCTAAATTGTACCTCCGAGGCAAGAAAGAAATCAATTGAAAATGTAACCTTAAAGAAACAAAAAGGAGACATTGTGTACAGTCTTCGTATTTCCGCAATGGTCTTTGCAATAAATATGCGGCCCTTTGAGTTGTGCGCGGGACATCTGACACTCCTCCCTTTTGCATGCCTAAGCTGAAATTTACAGATTAGAAATAAGGTAACATTTTTGCTTAGTAACTTGTCTGTTACAAGCGTTGACTGTAATTATGGTAAGGCGATATACAGTACAACACAATATAATGTTTATTTATTTTGCCTTTGACTAGCATACAGTGCAAGGCCCACGGAAGCCAAAGAGGCTTGTACATGGGACGAGGCAGGTGTCGCTAAACTTTTTAATAAAAAACAGAACTTAAAATACCAGTTACAGTTTCTGGACACCTAAAATAACTAGAACGAGTTACATATGTAAATCATCTTCCCCTCAATTTTAAGGGGCGAAATAGTTGGAGCAAGAGAATTTGTAATTCGGCTCACCCGGGACGTCAATTTCTTTGCTAAATTTAGGGGGAAAATTTACGTCACATTACCACGTCACGTAACCAAATCGGTGACGTCATATTAACTCAAGTCACGTGACCCCGTCATTCTGCTTCTGCAAGGTGATTCTGCGAGGGGGTAGTTTGCGTTCTAAAACATTCTGCGCTCCCCGGTCTTTGTGAGCATGATGAAACTTGTGTAATATTGCAATTCGCTAAGAAATATTGACGAGTTGTTTACTCTTTTATTATATGTCTTTAATGCGAAAGCATTGCATGCGCCATTACGCGAAAATACGGCGGCGTCGGAGGCGTGACCGAGCGATGCTACCAAAAATAGTCCACGGCGCAAAAAGTAAAAACAGGTAAAAATGCTCGAATTGACGTAAAAGTTCTCAGGGAGGTTACTGTAAACAAAGTAAACTAATGGCTTTGAAAATAAATTGTGGTACACTTGGGTTTTGATGGAAATCGACCCCGGGCCTCCGGGATGCAAAACAGCGCGGCTCCCCGACGCCATGTCGGCTCCACAGTTCTGGCTCCACAAACAGTAGCGACGACATGGAGACAGCCCAATAATAATACAACAAATAAGTATATTTCACGTCTATGAACACCACGAATTGGCGTCGGCCAGTCGGTGTGGAGGCGTACACTTGTATACTTCTTTTCACCTATAGACTATAGTATGGCCCGCAAAGGACGCCACGAGCCAAAGGAGCCAATTTATAGCTAGGAGGGTGTCACGTGTTTTTCCGGTTGGGCGGAGCGACGCGGGGAGCCTGAAGTCACGAGACAAGCAGCGAACTACGGATTGGCCCGTGTAGCTTCTGGCGTCCTGACTATGTCGAGAGACTAAAGAGCTATCCTTTGTGCGCGCGCGCGTGCGCGTCCTTTTCTTGCTTCAAAGCAAGATTTCTAAAAAAAAAAAAAAGAATGAAGCAAACATCAACGTGAAAATAAATAAAAAAACAAGTTTGCGGCTGTCGGCGCGTTTGTCTGCGGTGGCGAAAGCTGTGGAGGCACGAAGAGGTAAAGCCGCGACGAGCGCGACTCTGCGGCGTCATTCGCCGGAAGGCTAGTCGCCCAGAGCCCTGCCCTTTTTGTTTTAATCGTCTCTAGACGGGCCTTTGTTGTCTTTCTCCTCAACAACTCAGTCGTTCGAATATGTCGTTCGGGCGTGCGGTGTGGGTGCCGTTTCGATCTGGACGGGCATCGTACCGGCGTGGGGTCGTGTATCGTACTGCGTGATATCCGTTAAAGATTCCACGCTAGCAGTCGTATAATGCACCGGATGAATTTATCATCTACAGTGGGTAACAATGTTGCCATATTATGGCAGACTAAACTCCTCCTTTCTAAACACCTTTCGACGAATATGTTTTTGTGGGTAGTTTGCGAGTACGGTGTGTGCTACCATCACAGTTTCAATATGCGTGTTGGCTGATTGACTTCACATGTCAGTACTCTACTTTGATACTGTTTCCCAGCACCTGTACAACCACGTGATTTTCATTGAACGGTGTGTGCGTTCAAAATTCCAAGATCACAAAACGGACATAGATTTGTTTTGCTGTCCTCATTTCCGTAGCACGGCTTCTCATGGCCTAATTATTTTTTTTCGATGCATAGGATGCCATGTTTGACTAACCTTTTATTCGTATCCACTGGGAGCTGTGGACTTTCTTCTTTGTTAAGATAGAGTTCAAACTGGTTCGTGCTTGGTGGAACCGTTGACCTAACCGTTATTTCAATAGCATTACTTGGGAGTTTTAGCAAGTAGTTTTCACACGAACGGTTCGTCCTCGAACGCATCGGCGACGCTACTGCGCATGTGCGCGCGAGTCGTTCGGGAGGTCGGGAGGCTCTTCTCGTTCGTTTCTCCCATTCCGGCCGCTGGGGTCGTCACCCAAACACGCCCAGCACCGTTCACGACTCGGGTAAAAAAAGAAACGATGGCGGTCAGTTTGGAGACTGACTCCGCCGACCTAGCCGAGGGTTAGGCCGAGGGTTAGGCTTAGGACAGCGGGAGGCGATTTGCCATTCTGTTGCTCTGCTTCATCTGAGAGGTTAAACCAAATCATTTCGAGGACTGCTCACAATGATAAGCGATCGTGAATGCTGTAAACTGCGCATCCAGGCTAGTACATTTTTGCGATCTGCGGGCAGACTAGCTGCAGTGGCAGCAGTGAGAAGATGAAATGATTTGGTTTGACGGCACACAACGTCAACGATCGTTCAAGTTCAAGATGATGGTGACAAACCACATATCTTTACGGCCGTTCAGATACTTTTTACTCTATCTAGCTTCGCAGTTCTTGAAATTCGGACGCGCAAGTGTTACGTCCGCCGTCTTGTTTACATCAGTCGTATACGCCGGAATCACGAGCCGCCGCGGATTTGCACGTTGCAGAACGTTTCACATGTTTACTAGAAGATGGCGCCACCGGTCAAACGTAATCACCCTCATCGTCTACACGGTTGAGCAAGTTTCACGATTTGCTAAAATATGTTGAATTTCACGTACGGCTTCACGAAACGGACCAGCTGCACCGTTCGTAATTTCGGAACCGTTGGCTCTAAAAACGACTCGCTAAAACTCCCTACTGAACCAGAACCGAATTAGAAGAAACTGTAATGCGACTGAACAGGACAAATGACCGGTTCGACTCCCTGCTTTTGTTAAGAAATTGCAAGAATCGTACAGCAACCGTAAAAGTTTACGTTTTAAGGCAAGTTCTATACTAAGCCTCTACACTCCCAAGAGCTGGCGTCGAAAACCGATAGCATTTTGTCGGCGGTTTTTTGTTCTTGCCGCAGCGCGTGGAGAGTATGGGCAGGTATAGACCTTTGCAAAAAGAGCTCTTTGGCCGCCGCCATTTTGCGAATCGAGCGACCCCTATCGAACAGAAATTTCTGCAACCCGCCTGAGCTGTGGCAACCCGGTCAGCGTGACTCCCCACCTGCATTGTGCATTCGGAGTTCGCCGGCTTTTCTTGGAAGTTTTTACTTTATTTGCCCGTTTAGGATGCTTGCCTTTTGTGTGTTATCTTCCACTGTGAGAACCAGGGAATACCAAGGCTCGTAGCCTGCTCGGCCTTCGCATGAAACGAACGAAGAGAGCGAACGTCAAGGAGCCCGCGACGCAGGCAGTTCGACGTTCATGAAGGATTATTTACGTTGATAATATAGCTGATAGGGTCGGGTCCGGGGTTTGGGGACGGAACAGACACACTCACTCATTTGCTTTCAAGCTGTGGAAAAAAGCAGCTCTCTTTTACATGTGCCCAAAAACACGCCAGATTCCGTCCGATCGTCGTGAAGTGACCATCGTCGACACTGTATATTGGACATGGTGTGTTATTTGAGACCTTTCTCAAATCCTGTTAGGATGACGCGGCACCGTGGGGTACGTACAATATATGTTGCTCGATTGATGAGACTCGTTGAATATTATGTTGTGAACGAGGAATATCTACGCAGTTCGGATATTCAGTGTTGTCAAATATTTTCGACGGTTAAGACCTCTGTAGATTGACACGGCTGAGTTAAGGGGCCGTAAAAAAACTAACCTAATATAAAACAAGCATTCCAGTTACATTTGTTCTATCGCGCACGGACTCACCAAAACAGCTTTCCTTACTTTGTTTTTGTTCCCAAAAATAGTACAATGCATTCTTAAAAAACCCGAGAAATTCTATTCGCCGTAGAACACAAAATAAAACATAGAACGTGGCAATTTAGCCTCCACTAGCGTCCGGAAGTGCGCCTACGCAGGCTGTCGGGCAACACTGACGTACCCTCTCAGAACCAGGGACGCGCGCTGTCAATCGCTTCGTTCCTGACTGCCCCTGGAACGGTCTATAGGCAACCGGCATGCCGTTTTGTACTACACGTTGCGCCATCTAGCGGCTGCAAAATAAAACACTGGGTAGGCCAGGACGGCCGGGGTCGCGGAGACTGCGGGCGGCTGCATTTAGAAACCACGTGTGAACGTGGCATTTCGGATCGGCATGGGCCTTTTTGGGAACCGCTTTTCGTAAAAGCTAAGTCCCAGCTTTAGGTCTCTATGACCTCCTGGGGTTCTTCTAACATCTCGGCCACTCCCAGAGTTCCCCCCCCAAATTAAACGTTGCTACTTCTGCGTGAAAGACTGCAAAACAGTCGCGAAGGTGACTTAACCGTCAAACATTACCGCTTACCTTCGAGATCCTTGGAAGCGACATGGAAACAGAAGCGGATTACTGCAGTGCGACGCATGAAGTTAATTTTAAATTAATTGTTGAAGTGAACGAAAATAGATGTGCAAGCTTGGAAAGTGTTCTGACGAACTCGTTTTGCAGACTACTTGGCAAAATAACCTATTTATACAAGTTGTTTACGAGTCACTTAGACAGCCACATAGGGAAACGCGGTAGGAACAAACGCGCCGATTGTTGCTTCATTGTCACGTCAAGAATCAGGTGATCAGGCCTTCAAAGTGAGAGACCGGTCGGCCGGTTCTGTAACTACTAGCTCTACGCGTGCATAGCCTTTCGGAACGCGCGGTCGCAATCAAAACCTTCCAAACCTGCGAGTCCCAAATAATAGATTTTCGTAGCACATAAAATTTTGTTTTTGGGGCTACCGAATGTAATACCGACTCTGGTAACAAATAAGACGGCGTGCAGAAAACAGAATGCAAAACGATTTTCTTTAGAAAAAGCTTATGCGAAGAGTAAATATCCTTCTCGCATGTACACTTTGTTGCCTGTCACCTCTTTACACCAGGCTTGCATATCACATCACAGCCACTGCAATGTACGTACTGTTTTCTAGCATGCAGAGTTTGATTCTAATTACCCACATTTTATTCTAGTAGTGAAGACAACTCAAACTAATGTCCGCGGGCGAACTGTAGAATATGCTCAAAAAAACGTCGATCTATCAAGGCTCCCGATGGTCTTAAAACCGCATAAAGGAACCAGGGACATGGTACGTGCACACGGGGAGTGCTAAAATCAGGGTCGCCACCGCTCGCCACGGCCCGACGGGCAGACAGGCCGCCCCATCAACAGACACGCCTCCGCTTGTGGCGCTGAATGCAGCATTCTCGTGGCGCCATCTGGTCATTGCCGGCCGGCTATACGCGGCGTCGCTTCTAACAGCGCGCTATCGGTGCTGTTGTGCACATATTCGAAGTAGAAAGCAATATAGCTTCTTGCGCTACGCACAAACTAGACATTCTTTAAGTAATTATAAAACAAACAACATGCTAAGTATGTATCTGTGGAGGGTATGCGGTCCGTTTGCGAAGAAAATGGGTGCTTTAAATTTTTGTCGTCTGTTTCTACTCGCAAGCCTTCTATGCTTGATCACACGATCGATGTCAGCAGTGACACAAAGTGTCTCGAAGCGCCTGTACGACTACCCTTCGGCTTTGTAAAATGAATGCTTTGAGTAAGCTTTTGCAAACTTTTGCAGTAGTCTCTGCGTTTGATAATGTCAGCATCTTTATACTGCTTTTTTCTAGCAACACAATGTTGCTGTCAATGTCCCTTTTTTCACGTCTATGAATTAGAGGAATGCAATTGTGGAGTTCAGCTAATCCAGGAGTGTGGATTGGCCTAATGTTTTCATTCCGAGGAGTTGAAATGAATGGAATTGTTAGAAGTTCTAGTTCGCCGGAATGAAATTGGAATGGAATGGGGGCGCCCATTCCGCAACACTGGATGACAGTCACGAAGGCAACCAGTTCAGTGTGACTACTGGCCTCACAGCCCGTGCAAAGCTGTTATTACAGCAACAGACTCCAGTACGGCGAAGTAGTTGGAACCGGAAGCCTGTTGTGCAGAGTTCTACCTTGTGTTGTCTCCGGTATTCTTTTTTTTTCGTCTTTTATAACGGACAATTCTTCTTTGTTAATAGGGTAACAAGCATTGCAAGTTCGGTATTGCTGTCAAACCTGCGGGTGGCATCCTCGGTGCACGTTTAAATAAGTATATGACACAGCCGTGGACTGGCAGTGAGCACATACCCTGGGACCTGGGTGTTTCGTAAGTATCCATTTTAATCACGCAATCATAACATTCGTCTTCAAATAAAGTAAAAGAATCATTTGACATGATGCACACTTTTGGACATCAGCGGTATATCTGATCTGATCATTTGTTCTTTTCACCTGAAGTGTGTCTAGCGCGAAAGATCTTGAGGACGGAGGAGGTGATGCGACCGACTCCGAGCGGTGAAAACTGTGTATTCTCGTGCCGTCGAGCTCGTGCCGACGAGTATGGGTAGCTTTGTCATTTTTGGCGGTGCCGAGGCTGAACCAATAGAATGACACAGAGCTTTCCTCCAAGAGCTGTCGGCTGCAGCTGTGCAGACTGCGGGGGGTGACATGATTCCGTTGCAGTGATTGCGGCCCCAGAAAGGCGTTCATGTACTGCGAGCAGGTCGGCGTAGTAGAGAGCAGGAAGGGCGGCGTTTGGAAGACGTGCAGGGTAGTGGACGCTAAGAAAGGGCAAGGAGGCGGCGGACATGGGAGAAATCGACCCGGTCGTGCTGTGGGTCCGGCTCGATCAGCTCGAAGTGTGCAGCATCGGACTCAAGGAGAGATGCCGGCCGACTGCAGTGCCTATGATGAGGAACCGAAGATGAGGAACCGAGCGGGGAGCAAATGCCTGACGAAGCATCGATGAGACGCCGGTCAGCTAGTGACGTGCCTTGTTGTGAACAGTGTAGAAACGTCGATGAATGTTTCCTTTCCGAGCCGGAGGGGGAGCGAGGTGGAAGCAGCCAATTGCTGGGAGATGCCGGCGATAGATGCAACAGGACAGAGGCGGTGGCGGAGGCGCTGCAGGTGCGGAGACTGTGAAAGTAGAAGATGCGCCTACTGCATTTGCGCACAGAAAGGCCGAGCCCTTGCCGTGCCCCGGGCCGCGAAGAACGTTCCGCTGGATGGCAGGCGCTCGGAGTTGATCGTCATGTCCGGGTCACAATTTGTAGCGCATTCGACGTCGAAAATGGAAGGGATGGTGCGACCGACTCCGAGTTTAGCTGTGAAAACGTTCTGTTTATGCTCGTACCGTGAAGCTCGTTCCGACGAGTATCTTGCTTTGAAACACTGCATTCATTAGCAATATTGTTGATCTAAGTGTTTCGCAACACTGTCGTCTTCGTCGGTGCCGACGCTGAACAGATACAGATGGACCACCACAGGCCCATATGTGTATCTGTTTCATATATTGAACACCTTTTTTCGTGGCTGTGTGTTTCATCGTTGTATTCCAGATTTTAATGCTCACTTGGAATAATAAATGTGAAATTGCAAACTGTCATGTTTGAAATAACATTCTTTCAAACAAATATGAACTTAATTAAACTAATAATTGGGTATAGGCCGTTAATTTTTATACAATTGTGTCTAAATTTTATCAGGATACAATTTGGAAGTTAGCATAAAGTAAGTGTCAAAAGTGGAAAGAATAAAAATTCGAGATTGCAAAAACCTGCTTCCAAATAGATTGCTTTTTTTTTTTCGAAAGTATTTTCGTGGTAGTGCAACTGAAGCCTTCCTTTTCAGTTTTTCGTTTGGAACAAACTTTAAAGATTAATTGTTGTCTAAAGATTTTATTTTATCAAACTCCAAAAATAAAGTCACCGATTGCATTCTGCTTACTCTAAAACTCTCCACAACTG
>JABSTQ010004511.1:0-28073 GCA_013358835.2 Ixodes persulcatus | reverse complement strand
GGTTATCATTCCGTCCGAAAGAAGACAAATGAAATGCGTTACCGTACATTAAGAAAAAGGGACACCCACTCATTAAATTTACTACATCAGGTAACTTGGCACTGAAAGAACGACACATTTTCGTATTCTCGCTACATGTCATGCTTATCGTGTAACGAGGAATTTTTTTGAGCATCTATTATTCTATCAATAGATATCATTATGACACCGGAAAAATATGGCAGTATTTTCTTAGATAAAGGGGTTGCGCACACGCCTACCTGATCCTGTGGGTCCCATACACTCCGTTTCACCCTGAGCTCCGCCGATGCTTCGATCCAATATAAAGCCAACCAAACAGCGCTATAAGTGAATCGTATCGGCACTCGTCGGCTTTCTGCGTTTACTGTAATTGGCTAGATTGACCACATAAAAAGAAAACAAAAATCACAGGATGACGGCGTATTTACTCTGCCTTATTGGTTTTGCCGGTGACAGAACGTAAAGCCCCTTTATACGGAAAAGTAGCGACATCTTTTGAAGAATGCCGCCTGCTATCTTCGGCCGATCCAGGCGGTGCTACCGTCGACGCTCGAGCGCGAAAGAGCAAAATATAACAATACGAGAGTGAATGACGGACGAGGAGGGAGAAGGAATGCCTATGCTGTCGGTGTGCAGTGCATGCTATGAACTCATGTCAACAATCAAATAACGCCGACTGTGCAACATCATGGCTTTGCTTTCATCGTCTTTCTTGAGCACATCCATCGCGGCTGGTATATAGATCATTACAGCGCGCTTTTATTATGTGTGTTTGTATTTGCGTGTCTTTCAGCCTTTGACTGCGCTCTGACTCAAGTATTGGATGTCTGTCTTCTATCTTGGGCCGATCCAGGCGACGCTACAGTCGACGCGCGGCTGTAAAAAAGCAAAACATAAAGATAAAAGGTGTGCGCGCGTCCCAGGAGGAGGGAGAAGATGTCGCTACTTTTCCTATTTAGGGGCATTAAGCAAACCCATCAAGACGACGAGGAACGCCGCATAGCGATGCACTATATCGCGCAGCTTGATTGCCTGAATTGGATCGTTACGTTGGCTGCGATCAGACTTTATGTGACACGCAGTATAGTTTGGAGTTGAGTATGTACTTTTCAGACAGCCTGGATTCTAACAGGAACCATCACCAATAGAGAAAGCGCCATGCACTCCGATAATTTGTGTTTTTTTTTTGTATTTAATAAAATTTGCTTTGGTTATTTTAAAACGAAATGTCTAAATTACCCGAAAAACACAACGGATGCATTCAAACCAGTTTGACTTATCAGAAGCGTTTTTCTGAGCGACGTCCACATAATCTGAAAAAAGGCAAAACGTAGTTTTGTGATAATAAACCGTACTTTCTTTAAAAAAAAAAGTATGCAGGCAAGCTGGTTAGAAGACATCATTATCGAAACACTGACGCACGAAAATATATATCTATATGAGAACGCAGAAATAAAAAACGTTGTCTCCTTCAGCGTTTAAGTTTTTTAGGTCTGAGGGTTTAGATTATGACACCTAATTGAATCTCATATTTATGCCAAAGACCGAAAGATACCGAAAGAAAGATATACATTCGAAATGGTTGAATAAAAATATTTCCGACAGAAATGTATCGTTGTTTCAGAAACTAGTAGTGTAAAGAAAGACAAAACCAACCAATCCCCACATTTGAGGATGCCAACGCTTCGGTACTGACCCTGGGAACGACTACGTGCGTGAACGAACGTTCACATACCACTTCACAACCGGTGCTGTTTTCTCTTCAGAGTGAAGGCATCACAACTTGAATTTAAAGTTTATTGACAGACGCCTCTTTGCTTGGGCCAAAACTATTAAAGAATTGTAGCAATGACAAAAATAGGGCATGGTTGGTCGTCATGCTTTACTTTAACTAAAAAGCAGAATAATAGAACATTCGCTAAAATGTCAAGTTTTAGTAAAATTCAGTCGCCCTGAACGCTGGCGGTAATTTATTACGAATAATATTGTAATAAATATATGTAATGAGCTTCCTCGATTGTGTTTTTTTGAAATTGAGCTTTCTTGGAAATTTTACTGATTATGCCCGTCAATATGTCTACACTCTTCTTCGAGCTTGCGTCATATTGCAAATGTCCAAATATTTTGGTACGACACCACAAGCTTCTTAGGGGCTTAGAGTATCTGCGTTATGAAATGCGTCATAGGTGTGTCGAAAAATATACTTAGTGTATAACACTGCAGCTACGGCGCCTCCTCGAACAACTATAATTTTTTGGAATAATCCCGGAAATACTGAACGTCTATGGAGAGAAGCGCAATGGCTTCTACATTTTATTATTTTACCACTATTATTCCACAATCATACCGGCGTTTTTTTTTCGATTTTTTATGTTTTGTTCTTTTTATTGCACTCCTAAAACACGCATAGTAGTCTCCATGATACCGAAAGTGAAGAGTTTAAATAATAATAATACTGAAAATAGCATGGCTATGAACATAATACAACTAATGCAACAGAAATTAAAAAAATACATCAACAGCTACCTCTACTACGACAACTATTACTGGTGCCATTACTACTTCTACTCCCGCTACTCCCACTATATGTTCTAGTGTGAAAGAGTTCGGTATTTTCTAGTGGAGAATACAAAAATGGAGCCTGTTACCACTCTGTCAGCCATGATCGCGGCAGCTGTCCTTGCGATTTTCTGCGCTGAGAACACAAACCCATATTTCCATGCCTCCAAACCTTTCGACGCAGCCTGAAGAACAAGAACCAGGCCAGTTGGTTGAAAAAGACATCCTCCACTGGCGCAAAATTATCAAGACACATTGAAATCTCTGAACGTCTAGGAATATAATAACAGTATGGTTGATGGTTTGCCTCATTAAATATATTTCATATACGTTTTCTTGCTTTGTTTCATTTCAGTCGGAACGTTCCTCAAACTCCCAGACATACCTAGTGAATGTTGTCGACAACCTACGTGATGAAAATGAGAAAGACAAGAAAACGCTTAAGATATCATTAAACAGATGTCATAACGTCGTTCTTCGTGGCAGGAACATCACGCTCCTCGTCTCAGCTTGGCAGGACAATGTATACCTCCAAGGTCATCACCGCCGCCATCGCTGCCATATATGTTCATGGCAAAGTTTTGGTCATGTATGTTTTGTGCGTGGCGGCGTCGGGTGGTCTTGCATAATCACGAGTTAAACATCATCTAGAAAGATGCAGGGCCGTACACTAATTTTCGCAAGCCAACAAACGTCAGCGCACTTTGCCCTACATCGTAGAAAACTAACCTTCTGTCAAAGCTTAAGGATGCAGGAGAGATTCCGCTCGGAAGCACTTTGCATCCACGTCAATTTCTCCCCAGTCGACAAAAAGTATATCGTGGTAGCTTATACGCTCCCTCGACTTCGTTCGGGAGCATAGCAGCAAATGTTGCTGTCGATTGAGCCGGATAAAGTAATCGTTACGTTCTTTTATATCGGAATGAGTAGTGGGTATCACAGGACAAGACAGTGAGTTCGTTGCATAACAGCTTCGTGCAGGACAATGTAATTAATCACTGCTTTCTGGCTATGTCACTGATACGAATGACGACACTTGATAAAGCTGTCACGTTTTTCAAGGAATTAAACACTGCTTTTAAGACGCTATTTCAGGAGGCATACTTTATTTATTTACTCTTTAAGAAACAGACGGAGTTCAGTGAAGGAAATTGACGGTGGCGATGAGTAGAGCATATCACGCGCGGCATATCATTTTTTTTTGGTGTTCAGAGCAGCATTTTTACACCACCTCCCAGCGATTACCACAATGAAGAACCAACACCCCCAGACTTAGCAACGTAAAATAGGACAGGGGTTTGCAGACTGGAGACATAAAGGAGTGGACTGTGTCGAGACGTACAAGGTCTAGTAGCCCGAGCTTTTTCTCACATTGAAGACTTCAATGGGTTTTGTGGTTAGACTATACACTGATTTGCACGTTGTCATAGAAACTAAAACGCAGACACCAGGACGACCTCGCGGTGCAAGCACAGGTAGGTAACGAGCATGGAAGAGAGCGAGAAGCTCGCTGCGACCATTCAGCGTTTCTGAGAATCTCGTTGCTAGGCGCACGCGGTAATGTTGTAAAACGCTTCTTTTGAAAGCTGTTATGTCAAAACAAAGTCGAAACAAGTGCCTGACAGAGCGATATCAATCTCTTCGAGGGGCATGCTTCATTGCAGTCTTGACCTTCCAGCGACTGTAAAGAACAACGTCAAAAAGGACTGAGCGCTGCTGCCCCATCAGTGACCCGACATTTGATAAAGGGGTTTGCATTTTGACGTTAGGGGTGGAGTGTACAGAGGTTTCGGTTTTTGTAGATTATAGTTCACGAGCCACCATAGTGTGACAATCGGAGGGTACCACGTCAGGCCGGCTCTTGGCAAAGCATAGCATCGCATAGCACTAGAGTCCTTCATGAATGCATATTTTTAACTGCATCCTCCTGGAGATAAAGGTCTTTTTTTTGGCAGTTACTTTGATGACACAATTATTACATAAATATTACATCGACCGATCAATGAACGCGGATTTACTCACCAGGGAAGGGTAGTAAGGTTGCAGCAATGCTCCTCCTAAGGTTGTGCAGAAATGCGTGAACACTAGAAAGATTATCCATGAATGACCAACCATCCATGAGCACCAGTTTTTAGGCCATCCTCTCACAGCGCTTTCGCACTGAACCTCTGCCATGGCTTCACTTTGAGCTCAGCCACTTCCGGTTTGTTGGTGTCGGTTGCTGGACCTTGAAGGAAGCTGAAAATAAACTTATTCTCGACATACGTTCAACGGCGTGAATACGTTTCACAGAAACGACAGCGAACTGGGTTCCGTTAGGAGTCTTGTGTGGGATATCTTTTATAACTGTGTCTTTTTGTTTGTGGCGCGCGCGTTTTTGTTTTTTTTTCGTTTGTAACCATGGCATATCACGAAACACATTTTGTGTCTTTATAACCGTAGCCGCTCTAGAAGCTTATCTTAGACGATCTCTTCTTGCGTGCGTAAAACGATAGCGTTAATGCCACCTGAGCTTTGTACCGGGGCATAGGCGCGTCGTCAGTCTCACGCAGCACAGTCGTGTATAGTGAATGCCTCGTATCACCAAGTTGGTCGTCTGGACTGGGTCATTAACGTATATGATTGCACTTTCCTAGACCGTTTTCTGTGTATGTGGGGAGAGAAAGAGAGACAGTATGGCTTCGTCAAACACTTATCAGAATTTCCTGCATGTATCCTGACCCAAGTCTTAATAGCCATTAGAAGCCAACTCAGCCGCCACCAAGGTGTCGAACCGGAATTTTTAGCGGTTCGGCTCCGGTGCGGGTTCACGGATTTCGATTCAGCTCCGGTTCGGTTCCGGTGAGCAAAAAAATAACGGTTCGAACCGGTTTGAACCGGTTCGAACCAGTTTGAACCGCAAAATTGAGAGTATATTTTCCGCGTTTTTCGGCAATAGGCACTATTTCAGCAGTGAAACGAGTATCTATAAAGCATTTTATCATTCGTACAATAATCAAATTGCGTTATTTAATTTCATTGAAACAGTAAAAGAAAAGCCAGATAAGCCTATATGTCATAATCTATTTCTTTTTACCACAGTCGCATTTATTTTACATTAATCTGTAGGTTATCAATCAGGTAGCGTCACATTATTAAACGTCGAATCTTGCTATGCTATGCTATGCTCTTGAACTTAGGAATTAATTACAGTGCATAAAATCATGAAATGGGAACATTCTCGCCATAAATATTCCAAAATCTAGTTTACAAAATACGCTTTACAATATATATGATGACGACGCAATTGAGGTAAAAGCAATATTTTCAAAATGCCAGGAAAGTTCTAGGACAAATCCTTTCAGTCTACCTTTTATAAAAACACTGAGAGGCTATCAGAACGCTTGCTTTCCTAACCTATTGTTTACGCTCAGCTCAGTGATGCAGGCAAATTCATGCAGAAAAAAGTGGCTTTCGTACTCAGATCGGATCTGGCCCAAAAAATAGCGCGTACCGACGTGAACATTTTCGACATTGCTTGACGTTTGAGGTTTGTTCTTGTCAAGATGCTGGTCTATTTAATTTGTAAATAAACATCACCCTTGTTATTTTTTATATTTTTAGAAAATAAAAAAGTAGTATTCCATACTCTGCTCGACATTATAGCTACTTAATTGGTCACTTTTTGACGGTCTGCGTTCGCAATCGTCATAGTTCCGCCAAGCGCACTGTGTACTTTGTTTTCGTCCAGCCCACAGACACATAAAATTCTTGTTCATCACATTAAAGGGGCAACAAACTTCTACATGTTTGAGAAGTAGAATCTGTGTCATGAACATATATGTTATTTAAATCAGCTTCAAAATAAAACATTTGTTTAAGGTTCTCCCAAATCACTTATATACGTGCCTATCGAGGACAAAAACGCCGGAAAAGATACGCAGAGCATATTTCAGATAAATTGGGGGTGCATTTACTTATGATGTTTTTCTTTAGGGGGATCGGCCCTTTTTTATGTTGTCAAGCCTTTAAACCGCAATAAAATATTTTTTATTGTCATCAATAAATTTTATTCTATGAAGTTCACATGACTGCTTGAGACCGACGGAAGGATGAAACTCGAGAATACGCCATCTGTTGAGTCTGCGAACGCGCCTTTTTGTTCGCTGTTTGGCAGTGTGAAACACCGGGTCGCTGACTACGCCGAAAAAGACTGCTTGCTCACATTATAGATATGAAGGCAAATATACAAAATGGGCTGGAAGAGAGATAATAAAGTTTACTCTTCTAAATAATCCCATAGAGGATGCCTTACTGCAAAAATAAATGTATAGCTTTGCATGTTTTAAACGTGAACACATTGAACGGAACTCCGTCTGGTTGGGTCAAAACTTCGAGAAATAGATACCTTCACCAACCAAATCCTAAACATTTAGGAGCCCGACGTTTCAATAGGTCGGGCTCAATATGTCGACAGCCACCTAACCATCGGCGTATGTCAACCGACTAGGGCATTTGAAGAACAAAGAAATCCGAGGACACCTAAGCACTTCTTATGAGTTGTGAAAACAAAATTATGACGGCCCTTCTTCTGCTCCCTTAGTTCGTCTGCTGCGTAGTGGCGTGGACGGCCCCGTTTCACTGGCCGACGACCAAGCGCGCACTTTCGGGAAGCGGCCTCGCCGAGCTGAGCTCGGCCGTGCAACCTCTTCGGAGTTTGCCCGAGCGGGCTGTGCGGCCAGGCGGCCAGGCCGCACCGCCGCACCTGTTACTTGCGGCCGGGCCGCTGCGTGCGCTGCGCCGCTTTTGAGGGGGCTTCTCTGGTGGTGCTTTTGTTTTTTGGAACTACGCCGCACGAGAGCCAATGGGAGCCTTGTTCCTTGATGACGCGCGCCACCCAATAGGAGCCTATCCAACTGATTTCTGCTACACGCGACATCGGGACGGGCGAAAGCGCCGTTTGAAGCGGCTTCAAAGCTGATGACGTCGCTTCGATCCAGGGGACAGTTAATGCTTTCGCATTAAAAGTGAAGGAAGCAAACGACACACCACAGATGGAAAAGAAGCTGCAGCTCTCCACATACAAATAGTCTTCCCTGGTGAAAATACCGAACCGGTTTCGAAACGTCGGACTCCTAACTGTTTAGGACTTTGTTGGTTGTGGTTCGTATTTTCCTTAGAGATGCATGCATTGAGGCTCCTAAATACACACAAATATTGCGAAGAACAGACAATATATTTATACTTTAAATCACATTTGGACATCGGATTGCACATGCTCGAAACTTTGCAGAATACATTCTCGGGAGGCTAAAGTTATATTCGGTTCTACGTGTTCTTGCTTGGGGGGCTCATTTGACAACTCTGTGCTTTATCAGTCATGCGTGCTCTAACATTGTATTAGGCTGCCGCATATTGTCGCGAGACTGCTATACATACTGCCCAACCAGGCACGTAGCCAGGGGAAGGGAGTGGGCCATGGGGCTCGGTCCTCCTTCCCCCCCCCCCAAGAAATCTCCCATTTTGCTGGGGCCTCCTCTCCCCCTTCTCCCTCGTACAGCATTTTGTCATGGGCGGGCCCCCCCCCCCCCCAACCCCCGAATCAAAATCCTTGCTACGTGCCTGTGCCCAACTTTACAATTTGGACAGCCACTTCGCTATACTTCGTTTCACCCTAAAGGGGAACTGCAAAGGGACGAAGAAAGCCAAATGCTGCTTCGAAAGGCCTGCCTATCAGTGTCATACACGAGCGTTCAGTGACGACAGTGTTCTATAGCATCAGATAATGACGACTTAGAATTTTAGAGGAAGGACTGGCTGAATAGACGCTAGTGACCCCTTTTGATCCCTTCAAGCACGCGACTCTCACTCATATTTTCACTTGGAACACCCGTATATTTGTGGGGCGTTCACTCCTTCATAATTGAATGTTAATTTTCATCATTCAGGAAGATCGCGTATGGTTGTTGCACGCTCTTGTCGTTTAGGTTCTCTATTGGTTTAGACCAAGTACTTCCTCAACAAAAAAATGTGCTCCAAATTCTGAACATATTTCGCCTACTATGTTAAAATACGTCAGCCTTTTTTTTCTATATTTTATGTTTATTGTGTTGCTAGAGTTTCTCGCTAGTTAGAGTGAGCACTATGCAAATTAAAGAAAAGAAATAGCCAGAAACTCTTTGCAGGGCCCCTTCATGTCCAAACGCAGCCGATGCTACAAGCGCGAGGATGTGGTCCGGACCAGTGCTTGCACTGCAGGAGCGTGCATGCATGGCAAGAACGCTGAAAGTCCGGAGCTCGCTCTTTTAGCTTCTGATACGCTCACACTTAAAGTGAAACCGAGTATTGTGTTGAGAACATCACATTTAACCAGAAAACTGAGCTGTTTAAGATGGTTTGCACGTGACATCATCGCACTATATGCTAGTAGTCAGAGATTACTTTTTGCTGAGAAAATCAAATCTCATGATGCACAATGCACGCTGCAGAAGGTTCGCGCTCAGTGCAACTAATCTATTTGGAAACAAAAATTATTCTTTCTTGGTGGACCGTCGTGAGGAACAGCGCGAGCGTCTGGCACCACGAGAACGCGCTTTCTGGCAATAGTGATTTTGCAAACGAAATAGTTTTGCGGGATCACGCTGTCTGGTCTGCGCAAAAGGAAGCGGAGCAGAGGATCCTTTACTACACAGTATGTTTGTAACACCCCCCCCCCCCACCCTCCCTCTTTTCCTTTGACGATTCTGCTCCAGAGAATACTTCTCATTCCTAAGGGACTCTCTCCTCCGTTTGGGGGTGCCAATGCGAAAATTATATTTGTGTCAGTTTTTAACAGTAATCCTCCATTTATCTTATTTTGCACCCAAAAACTGTGAAGTTTAAACAAAACTGAGCGAATTTGAGCGGTTGCCTCTAAGGCCAATAGAATCTTGTTTTCAGGTATCCCATGCCGTACACACTTGTAGTGTTATTTGTCGTCAAATTAATAAGCCATTTTTAGTCCTTTGAATGCTTCTATTCTCGGGGTCAACTTTCATGGGACAGTTCAGCAACAACGAAAACATGTTTGGCTGCCTCAATGATGTACACATGTAAAATGGTTTTTGCGACAATTTTTGAACTTTCAGTCAATACCGAGCTAATCCCTGACGTTGATAGCTTGCAAAAACACCAATTATGTTTTTTCTCCGCTGAATGGCAGACGCAGAAAAAATAAAATTAAAGAAATAGCTTTCCCCTCCTCAACTCGCTATTAGAACAAGCGACGATGTGATCTGACGATAATTGTTTACCGCCCGTGTTAAAGTCCAGCTATAGGGTGTTTTCACCGACGTCATTTCAATCACCATTTTTTTGTTATGAGCAGTCTGGCGCGTGCAGAACGCGAGCACTCCGAAGATTCACATCGCACCCTCAAATTAGTGGTGCACAAAATCTTATAAGTTTCATCACGCTGACATCTAACAACAAAATGGCGGATTGAGGTCATGTGAAAACATCCTATTCTTATCTTTGATTGAACACGAGCCAACACGAATTTTTGGCGATGCTGGTTGTCAAGAACCCGAGCACTCGACTCGGGCTCAGGACAATGTCACGATGTCACGTGACTCACCGTGAGAAGTGGTGATGGCATAGGACATCACGGTGCCAACAACAAAAACACATCCATAGTCCGTTGCAACTCATGAAGGTAGCGCAAGGGTAAGGAAGGCCAGGGAGGAAGAAGCTGACGGAACGCTGGAGAATAAAGGGGGAAACCTTCACCTCTCTTCAACGTTCCACCTGCTTCCTCCTGCCCGGCCTTCCTTTCCCTCGCCCTACCTTCTTGAGTTGCAACGGACTATAGTGATGTTCTGACTTTAAGTCGACTTGGCCCGGTGAGTCACGCGACTACGTCACAAGGCCACGTGACGTGACATTATTTGGCAGCATATTTTGACACCAAAACGTCATGTCACCACGTGACACATGATTAATCGTAGTGCCAATACAAAAGCGCCAAGAAAACCCGCATTTTTTCATACATTGCAATTCGATATATGACAATTTCATCAGTACATGGAAATACAGCTGCCAATTTTTACTTCTCGAACACTCATTTTATAATAAAAATAAAAAAAATCCCCATGAACCTTTTTGAACCGGTTACCGTTATATTTTTTTCCGGTTCAGTTCCGGTTCAGTTCCAAGATGGCGGCAAATATTTCGGTTTGGTTCAGTTCCGGTTCGGCTAAAAATAACGGTTCGGTTCCGGTTTTCGGTTCGGTTCGATTCCGGTTCGACACTCTGGCCGCCACACAATCAAATAACTCAAATTGTGACCAATAGTCATTAATACTCAGTAGAAGTCATTTGAACTCCGACTCTGCCATATAATTTATAAATATGATCATATAGTCATGAATAGCCATACGAAGCCAACTCAATCTTCACACAATCAAATAATTCGAAATAGGGACTGAATATCATGGACAGTCACAAGGAGTCATTTGGACCCCGAATCTGCCATAAATATGAATGTATAGCCAATAGTAGCCATTGGAAGCCAACTTAGTCTGCACACAACAAATAAGTCGAAATAGTGACTGATAGTGATTTATAGTCACGGAAGTCATTTGGACCCCGAATCCGCCATATAATTTATAAAATCATCATATAGCCATTAATAGCCATATGAAGCCAACTCAGTCCCCACACAATGAAATAGCTCGAAATAGGAACTAAAAATCATGCATAGTCACTAGAAGTTATTCGGACCCCAACCCTGCCATATAAATCAGAAATATCAAATAGCCAAGATTAGCCATTGGAAGCCAGCTTAGTCTTCACACTATCAAATAACTAGAAATAGTGGCCAATAGTCATTAAAAGTAATTAGAAATCATTTAAACTACATATCTGCCATATCAAATTTTGATCAAAAGCCAAAATTATCCATATAAAGCCAACTCAGTTCGCGCGCACTCAAAAAACTCAAAATAGTTACAAATAGTCATTGATAGTCATTAAAAGTTATTTGGAACCCAAATACGCCATATAATTAGGACATCAAATAAAATAACAAATAATTGTCACTCAAGTCCAATCTGAGACATAACCTCACAAATATCACGAAATGCCCACTAATGGTGATTAAAGTCTATCACAAGTGGAACTACCGAATAAACAGCTGCTTAGTCTACATGCGCCGAAATATTTTAGGATATAAGCCCAGAGCAATTAATAGCCCTTTGAAGGCAGTCTAGTTTATACTCGTTCAAATAACTCAGAAGTACAATCCAACTGTCATTGCAGTTATTAGAGGCTAACCAGGCCCCCATAACGACAGGTAATACTGAACCGGACTCTATTTCTACATCCTTATAAATACCGGATCTTCGTTAAACGGCAAATGTAGCATTTACTGGCTGTAATTACTACGTCGTGCAGCATTTGCAGCCTCAGTGGAAGTGAATCTCATATAATTTAAAATAATGACCCATGAAGCAATTACAAATTTGAATTGCTGTGCTTTATTTCTCACTGCAAAGAGCCAGTCACTACAGCTAGTAACAGCCATAGCCTTTCGGGTGGTCCATAAACAGTCAACATACTAGAAAGTGACTAATTGCCAGTAAGTCATTTGTGCAAGGTGTAATACATAGGTCCATATAATCTAAATACTTACTGCTAATACGAAGCGCACCTCATTATTACAGATACCGTGTATCAGTTCTTGCTCAATTGAAATCGGCACATCGATTTGTCATATATTCACAATTCCTGATAGTGTGAAGAGAAGGAATAGTGTAGTGAATGACTGTTATCCTTTGAATTTCGAGTTCATAGTTTACCATCCCACATCGAGAGAATGCAGCACTTCTGTGTCTCCCGACAACCCCATGTATTTTGACTCCAGTTTCCAGTATTTGTAGTCAATGGTATTTGGCTTAGGTCTGCACCGGACAATGGTGTTCGCGAAAATTCTGTTTGCTTCTGCGCACCTGTTAAGGCGATTGAGTACGACACGCTAAAAGACCTTCCCGAGGCAGGATGTGAGCGAAATTGGGCGCAGGGCGTCCAGTTGTAGTTTTTTTTTTTTTTTTTTCCAGGCTTGGATATAAACACCATCTTCGCAGTCTTGCAGGCTTCTGGGATTTTTCCTTTCCGCCGGCAGACGTTGAAGTATGATGTTAGCCGGTCAATCTCTCTTTCGTCCAAGTGGCGCAGTAATTTGTTGGAGTCTTCATCAGGCCCTGGAGCGGAGCGGGTCTTGAGCTCTCGGTTAGCAGCCATGAGTTCGAAGGGTCGGAACTCTACGTCTACTGTAGGGTGTGGCTGGCCCGTGTATTCCATCGTAGGTGCTGGCGGAGGAGCTCTTCCGATATACTTTTTTCTGTACCGCTTGGGCAAGCTCTTTTCCATCTCCCTTGAAGTAGTTCATGATACACTTAATCGGATTTCGGACTGTGTTTCGGTTTGTCCGGGGTCAAGGAGATGTCGAAGTATGTTCCACGTCTTTGGAGTATTGAGAGCTCCTTCGAACTCGTTACAGGTGTCTTCCCACTGCTGAGTTGTGAGATTGGTGGTGTGACTCGATGGTCTTGTACAATTTTGCGATTCGTTTGCGTAGCCGACGATTTTCTTTCTGTCGCCTAAAGCGTGCTTCAAGGTTCGTCTTCATTTCCTATAGGTGCAGGAGCCGACTGTCCGCCGCGGTCAGACTTGCTTCCTCGGGAATGTTTCTTGTGGATGAGGCATCAACTTCTCTGATGCCTGCATTCCACTGGTCTAGGTCTTTGATCTCTTCGTCTCGGTCCACTTTGTCCAGCTTCTGCCTGAAAGTGTCCCACTTGACTAATCGCAGAGCCGTACCCTTGGGTTTCGTGGGGCCACGTTTCAGGAGAATGTTGAGGATGCAGCGGTCACTGTCCAGAGTTTTCAAGGTGTTGTGCCATTCTGCGTCTAAACCGTGACCAAGGGTGAGGTCTGGTGATATGTCCTTGCATCCGCCCGTGGCTTTTCGAGTTGTCTGCGTCGGGTCTGTGAGTAGGTCCAGTCCCAGGGTGGCTATGTCCTGCCAAAGCTGCCGACCCTTGGCGCTATCTTGCGGATAGCCCCATGACATGTGTGGTGTGTTAAAGTAACCAACGATGAGCAGAGCCTTTCCCTTTGCCATGTCTATGGAGCCGCGCAGCAGCTGGTGAAACGAGTGTCGTGTCTTTGGAGGACTGCATATATTGGCGATGAACGTGTTGCGATGACTCTTCTTGCCTGCCAAGATTTCGATGGAGATGTGCTCGATGTTTTCGACGCCGGTTGGATGAAGTTGTGCTGGTAGGTTGCGTCGCACCAGCATGGTGACTCGTACGACCCCTGATGAGTTCGTGCGATTAAAGGCTTGGTATCCCGGAATGGTGATGGCCTTCCACGTTTCTTGTATTGCTAAAACATCTGGTCTGCGTTCTGGTGGTAGGAATAGGAGGTACTGGTGAAGGTTTCCCCTCTTCGGAGCCAAGCTTCGACAGTTTCACTGCCACACAATGCCACCTTTAGTTGTCTTAGCCATTGTTGGGTAGCGGGAGTCTGTCAAGGATGGTCTTCAAGTAGTGACTTACTTCGCGCATCTCGCCTTCCAGCTGATATATGCGGGTGCCTATGTCTTGGTTGGTCGTGTCTAGTTGCATGGCCACTCCTTCATCCTTCGTGGTCGAGCCCGAGGGGGTAGAAGTGAGCGGTGTCATGTTGCGGCGGACAGGCCTCCTCGTGGGAGTTGGTCCTGCTTCGTTTCTCTGCAAGTCGGGTTGCTGCTGTACTGCGTTATACCGAACTTCAGCCTCCTTCCTTTGTTTTTCGGACTGTGAAGTTTGTAGAACAAGTTGTGCTACTGTGTCTTGAAGCTTCTCCACCATAGCCTTCAACTCTGCGAGCTTGATGGATGTCTTGTCTGCAGTGTGTGAGGTTGGCTTACTCTTGATGTGACCGGCTATCACCTCGCTCCAGCCTACGCTGTTCCTGCCCTTTGATCTTGATCTCCACCTGCTGGGTCTGGCAACACGACGTGGAGTTCTGCTCCATGACCTGGATCGTCCCCTCGATCTTGATCTCGCACGAGGCGTCTCAAGTGTTGGGAAATCCGAGCTGTGCCGGGCTGGGCCCTCGACATTGTTGGTATCTGGTTGTGCGGTTGGTTTCGCCTTGGGTGGAGCCCGAAATAATTTCTTGCATTGCCTTGCTCCCGTTGGGTGACCCTTGCCACCAGGGTATTGAACCGAACCCGAACCGCGAACCGAAAACCGGAAAAAAACGTTATTTTCGAGCGAACCGGAGTTGACCCGGAGCGAAACAAATTTTCTTGCTCCGGAGCGGAACCGATATGTTTTCCATGGGGTTTTCGGTTCATACGCAAAGTCAGTTTGCGTGAAAAGTGCGTGGCGAAAAACACAGTAACATAAAGAGTAACGCAGTGTCTAGCGTTACGTCCGACGGAACCTGAAATAAAAATTAAAGTTACGTCCGACGTAACTTTACGTGAGGACTCGAGTTACGTCCGACGTAACCCAATATGTAAATTAAAGTTACGTCCGACGGAACTCGAAATAAAGGTTAAAGGTACGTCAGACGTAACTTTACCCTAAGGTTTCGAGTTACGTCCGACGGAACCCAATGTGAAAATTAATGTTACGTCCGACAGAACTCGAAATAAAAAATGAAGTTACCCCACCCGCTGCCCGTTTCGACCAAGATGAGTTTCGTACCGGCGTAGGTCGAGGTACCGGCACGCGTTCGTGTAATTACTACTGCGTGGTGCAGGTTAAAGACTTAACTGGTTAGCGGTTGTACTGCACTGGCTAACTTTCTCATCTACAGCCATCTACAGCTAAGAGACAAGTCACCCGAGGCAGTGTCAGGGTCGCAGCACGCGTGCTGCGGTTTCCATTTCGTTAATGTTTGTCTTTTCTTCTGCGTGTCGCGTATAGGAAGAAGTGGTTTTTTATCTAAAAACAAATCTTAAAAAAACCTCTTAAAGAAGAAAAAATTGCAGAAGAGAAAAAAAAACGAGAAAAAAAAAGCGTATGTAACGGGTATCGAACCCGCCTGGCCTACAGCCTCTACCTACGAGGAACACACTCCAACCCCCTCAAAATCCTGTTTTTATTATTTTTTTTTATGGAGTTACGAATGGAGTAGCGATTTCGACCAACTTTTCAACGCTGCATCGGACGTAATGCAGGATTAATTATATATATTTTTATGTTGACGTCGTGCTTTGGCCACAAAGCGTGATATTCAATAAGGTTCCGTTGGTTACACAGGACATAACTTATTTCCGTCGGACGTAACTCGAAGCCTTAGGGTAAAGTTCCGTCGGACGTAGCTTTAATCTTTATTTCGAGTTCCGTCGGACGTAACTTTAATTTTTGTTTTGTGTTCCGTCGGACGTAACTTTAATCTTCATATTTGGTTACGTCGGACGTAACTCAAAACCTTGACGTAAAGTTACGTCGGACGTAACTTTAATTTTTATTTCGGGTTCCGTCGGACGTAACGCTAGACACTGCGAAAAAGTAAACCAAAAAATAAAAGAAGAAATATTATTTTTTGCGCAAACCGGACTTGAGCCGAACCGAAATAATTATTTTTTTCTCTCTTGAGAAAAACTGATCAATTATTTTTGTGGTGCATCGTTAATGTGGGAGGTCAGAAAGCGAAACGATTAGGTAGCGGAAGGCTCTGTAACGTTCCATTATCAGGTTTTCACATAACGGTCGTCTTCATAATTTATGAAGTTCGTCTCGAGAACTCAAACGAAATGAGCACAGTAACTATAAATTCTTTGGGATTTCTGGTCTCATGTATTTCTTTCACAAATGCCAACATTCGCCCCAACCTTTGCTTGGGGACCGGAAATGGCTAATTAAAGAAAATTTAACACTAGAACGTACCCGATTCGTACGTCAGCAAAGGTGACCATTTAATGAGTCTGTTTGGTGGCAAAACGGTGAGTCGGGCTAGTTGGTATTTCATCTCGGAATGAACGAAAAAAAAAAAAAAAGGACAGAGAGAGACAACACCCCTAGTGTTGTAAATAAATCTCTTTGGCCTTGCTTATGTATTCTTTTGGCGTTCAGTCCAAGCTTTGTTTGGTGTTTATTGGCTTCAATTTTGTAGAGTTGTGTGCAATTTATTTTAAACACCTTGATTTCATTGTACAACTGATCGGATAAGATAGCGATACAGAGGCCGATGGATATTTTAGAACCTGCACTAGTTTCCATACTGTGGAGCATCTGATCTGCTTTCAAAATAACTCAGCGGATATACTACTATGTCCGAAATTAAAGTCTAGCCCCGGTAAAGGGAGGAAGGATTCAACCAACAGTTACAGCTACAGAAAACAGCAAAACAGCTTCGAACTCTGGTAGCAGAAACATCTAGGAAAAAAACGTTTTCTCCTCAGAAACACAATCAAGGCGCACAGCTCTCCTGAGCATTGCTAGACAAGGAGCCGCGGCTTTGAAGGGACGCTAACGTGTTGCGTTTTTGAAGGAAAAAAGAGAGCGCCATCCAGAACTCTACGCTTTGGCGCAAGTAGCCCAAGGAGTGCTTGCGACGAAGGTCAGTGTGCCTTTTCTGCACTGAAGTTCACTTTATCGTCTCAGAGCTGCTGTCTTTCCTCGGATATGATTGACAACGTCCTGCTTCTTCGGTCAGCTGCTTTTAATTGAACTGCACTTTCACCCACGTCCCGAGGTGCCCCAGCACTAGCTCGTTCGTTCCACAAAGTAATCTGAGCCTTTGCTTTCTATACGTAACACTTTTATGAAATATGCATAGTTCATCTTTTGCTGCCGTCAATCGTTTTTGTAGCATATGAGTACGAACCGGTTCGAACCGGTTTGAACCTTTATTTGTTCACTCTAGAGTTGAACCGGAGCTGAACTGTTTTCTCTGAACTGGAACGAAAACCGGAACGAAAAACATTTCGGTTCAACAGCCTGCTTGCCACACATCCCACAGGTGGCCACACATGCGTAGCTTTGTACGGGGTTGCGCGTACCGCAAGTACGACATCTCGTTGGGCCTGTTCTTGGACACACATCAGCACGGTGTCCTAGGTTACCGCAGTTCTCGCGGTACTCTCGTTTCTTCTTGTAGAGAAAGCACCGCGTCTCCACAGAGCCATATCGTACTCAGAATGGAACGCGGCGACCCGGGAACAGGATGATAACCGAGTTGAAGTGACCCATTCTCTTCGCTTGTACGATCCTTGGGTTGCCGGGGTGTACCAAGCTCGTAGTGATTATGTCATCCGTGTCTTCCGCAGGAATGCCACGGATGACTTCCTTGACAGAATCGTCTGATGCTACCACGTACGTTGCTACGGGGTACTGGCGACCGTCAACTTCAATGCCTTGGATAGAATTGAGTTTTACCGCTCGAGTTTCGTAGTGCGTTCTGAAGATCAGCGTATTCTGCTGCTCGTTGTACCTAAAGGCGTAGTTCGGAACTGTGTGATGTCGTCTATTTCTGCCGGCTTGGAAATACTTCGTAGGAGAACTATGCAATTTACCGTTCGCAAATTCAATCCTCCAATGAGTCGAAGAACTACCTTGATCTCGTACTCCGGCAATCTAGTCGGCATTGGCTTCGGAGTCGAGCGAGGCCTATTAGTTCCTTGGCACCAACCGTGAGGCCCAGCAGCGTTCAGGACAGTTCTAGAGGCTTCATGCTTTTTCCGTAACGCCTTTCGGAGGCCTTTGTCCATCCAACTCCCTTCGCGTAGAAATCCATCTCGGAGATATCTTCTTCCAAAACTACAGCTCGACCCAGCGAATACGTGGAATCACCGGTGGTTTCTTCTCGTGGCGCTGAAGTCTCCGACGCCTTCAACGAGCAAATCAACTACCATGCCGATCGAGCTGTTAGGCCTGACAGGCGTTAGGCTTAGCAAAGTACATAACGTGCTCCGACAAAAAGGCCGGAAATCTCAAGAAAAGTCGCTTAGTTTTGCCATTTTCGACGTCCGGGAGGTGAATGTCGGCTTAGCTGACCACAGACGCGAAAAACAAAGCACTGGCTAACACATTTCCACACAGAATTTATAAAAAAACTGCGGAACTCATATAAAGTCTTCCAGAGGGGACGACCCGCCTCTTCTTTTCCCTTCTGTCGCTTTTTTTAGTCCATGTAAGATTTACGTAAGATATACGTAAAACAAGAGCGCATGTCAAATAACACATTTTAGACTTTCCACTAATTTCGCCCATTGTGATGATCAACATTTCTGTCACTTAAGGTCGGCAAATTGGGCGCGGCATTTGGATGGTTATAAATAATATTCCAAGTTTTTGGTACATACCAAGAATCACCAAAAAATAACTTCCAAAGGGTTTCTGCCTAAATCGGTAAAAACCGAAAAACACCGAATCCAAGCTTGCTTTAAAAAAGAAAAGCCGCAGTTTCACGGCAGGAAAGTTTTATAAATAACTTTCTTTGTGTCCAACTCAAGCACCGACCGCATTGAGCTTTCCGCGACGCTGCTTGCTGCTTCGGGAATTGTTTCTGTGTGCTTTATTTAGTAATAAAAATACATATACAATCATGTTTTATAGAGCGTGACAGATAGACCTTTGCCCTTTCCTTATGAGCCCCGATAAACCCCAGTTTGTGAGTTCATCGGGGCTCATGAGGTCAAAACCCCGATTTGTGGGTCGGCGTCTATTGGTGATGTCACAAATAGACACCGAAAACACCGAATTCGGGTAAAAAAATAATATAAAAAATAACCCCTGAATCTGTAGAAAAATGAGTATCGGAACACGGAACCCTAGAGTAAAGGTTTTGGTTCTTCGTACTTGTGAGATGACGATGGTCCTCGGCATCTTCTGTTGGTGACGTCGAATCCAAGAGTAGTTAGATGGTTGACGTTTTCAAGGTGTTTATTTGTCCGAAAGGTTACTGACTGTACTTTCGTTAGTTCGTTACAAAAGTGGACTGACGCCCCCGGCGTCAACGACAGAAGTCACGCGGCGAACCGCAGAAGAGAACTACACTGGGCCACCCGGGTCCGTTCAAACTCGACGCTCACACGCCAAGTCAGGGCTTAAGGCAGTGCGCCTGAACCCGCCCTGTCATATGAGGGTTTAATTCGAATCTCTCTTGGTATGGGCCACGACACCCTCTCGACAAATCACGCCGGAGGCCACTGCTGTTGCCGAGGGGCCATTGAGATTGGGTACTGCGGTCGAGAGTCTAAGCCCTGACTTTTTATATTCAAAATAAAAATATCCACTGGCTCTCGGCCTCGTCGAGAACCACCGACCCGTGCCTACCATCAAACCGCTCCCTCGTCACCGAGCGTGGGCAGAGGTTCCCAAGGACACCAAAGGCGCGCCGGGCACATCTGTGCAACTGGCGCAGCACTCCACGGAGAATCCTACGGCCCCGGGTCCGGACTCGGAGAGAATCGTCAACCCGTGCCAACACGGAAATCGTTCCCTAGTCACCGAGCGTTGGCCGAAGTCTCCAAGGACACCAAAGGCGCGCCGGATTCATTTGTGCGACTGGGGAAGCGGTTTCACGGAGACTCCCACGGCCCCGGGTCCCCGCTGGCGCGTCCACACGAGCCGCGCCCAAACCTACCCTCCTCCCCCACCCCCCCCCCCCCACCCCACCCAACGCCAAGAATCGCCGGAACCAGACGAAAGGACCTCGACGAAGTTGCCCGAGCCCGGGAGGCGGCCAAGGCTTTTGAAATGGCGCGACAGTTGTTGACAGCAGCCCTTCGGAGCCTCGAACGGCTGCACCCATCTGTGTGCCGACAGTGTCGGGAGCGAAAACAAATAATAAAAGAACACCCCCGCCGGCGCAGCGGCCACAGCATGTACACTACTTACCGCGGCCTTACACCGCTCCTCTTAAAACTGTTGCAGGGCTTCTAGAACTGTACACAGTAAAATTCACAAAAGAGGTGCGTGAGTACAAGGAAACAAAATGCAGTCTTGCCTGCAGTACAGGCACTACGCAAAAAAATAAAAATTAAACAAAGCGGCAAACCAAACTGCTTGAACAAGTGTTTTGACAATCATGCCTTGGAACGTTTCAAAAATGTGTAAACAAAACGCTCCTAGCAAAGAAAATAAACACATCGCCTGCTGAACAAGTCTCCGCAGTTAGTTTCACTGCCATTTTTCCCACTCGGAGGCGGATAAATCACCTCCTTGAAACGAACGTCTAGAACGTTCGCGCACCCCTCAGGCAACATGGTTCCAGGATTTTCGCTAGTGCCCCAATTACAGTTCCAAAGTTGCGAGAGCGCATCGGCATGGCCGTGACGCGCGCCCTTACGAAGAGTCACCGACACGTGATATTTCTGCAAGGCGAGCGCCCATCTCGCAAGCTCTGCGCCATGCGGAGTGCAAGAAGTGAGGTAGCTTAGGGGATTATGGTAACACACAACATGAATGCGGGCTCCAAACAACCAGTAGTCTTTATAATGTCATTAAATGCAAAGGTGCAAGCGAGCTGGACAAGAGTGATGAAACTATTCCCTGGAGAAGGGGAACAAGAGGGACAAAGGACAAACACAAATCTCCAAACACATCTAGGTGACTGGTGCGCGACCGAAAGAACCCGCCTGGTCCGGGTATTGAACCCGGGACCTTTTCATTACAGGTGGAGCGCTCTACCAACTGAGCTAACCAGGGGTTAGACGTCAGCAGAGCAAACGGGTTTTATCAGCTTCCACCCGTCTAACACCAATAAGGGTGAAGCTTGCAATTTAAGGTTATGTTTATAGTGCAATTAAACGCAAAGATGCAAGCGAGCTGGACAAGAATGATGAAAATAATCCCTGGAGAAAAGGAACAAGAGGGACAAAGGACAAACACAAATCTCCAAACACAGCTAGATGACTTCTGCGCTACCGAAAAATACCCGTTTGCTCTATTGACTTGTAACCCCTGGTTAGCTCAGTTGGTAGAGCGCTCCACCTGTAGTGAAGAGGTCCCGGGTTCGATACCCGGACCAGTCGGGTTTTTTCGGTAGCGCACCAGTCACCTAGCTGTGTTTGGAGATTTGTGTTTGTCCTTTGTCCCTCTTGTTCCCCTTCTCCAGGGAATATTTTCATCAACCAGTAGTCGAACTTTTTTAGCGCCTATATTATGGCGAAAGCCTCGCGCTCTATGGTCGACCAGCGGGTCTGGGTCAGGGTAAAGCGATGGCTGGGGAAAGCTATTTGTTTCTCTGCCCCACCCTTCCCGTCTTGAGCAAGGCATGCTCCGGCTGCCGCCGCGGACGCGTCAGTGAAGAGCTAGTATGACTCCCGAGGCTCCGGTGTGTGCAGTGCTACCGCGTTGCAGAGGGAGCGTTTGAGTTAAATGAACGCGTCCTCTGCCTCGTGCGGCCTTGGGATCGGGTCAGGCACTCCGCGCCTCGTTAGGCTAGGTTAGGTTAGGTTAAGCAAGATACCTATAGCGGCGTAGTTACTGACATACTCGTGGTAGTACCCACAGAGTCCGAGCACACTTCTGAGCTCTTTCTTAGGTCGCGGTCTTTGCAAACCCCGGATTGCCGCCACTTTCTTTGGGTCAGGACCATGACACCCGGAACCGACCATGTGCCCCAAGAGCCGGATTGACCCTTGTGCGATTTGGCACTTCTCGGCGCTTACCTTCAGGCCCGCTGCCTGGAACAAACTGAAGATGGTCTCCACATGTCTCGAGTGCTCGTCCCTTGTGCGAGGAAATATGGCGATGTCGTCTAAGCACGCGGTGGCGTAGTCTTAGTACGTGGACAGCAGGGTGTTCACCACTCGTCGGAAGGTGGCGGCGGCGTCCTTGAGCCCAAACGGCATCACCCGCCACGCGTATTGCCCCTCGTGCGCAAGAAGCGCCGTGAGGTGCTGGCATTCGGGTGCCATGGGCACCTGCCAATAACCGCGCCGGAGGTACACTACCGTTAAGAATTGGGCGTGCCCAACCTTGTAGAGGAGTTTCTGAGCGTTTATCATGGGGAATGCCGCGGAACGGGTGGCAGCGTTCGGATTGCGGTAGTCCACGCATAGGCGGACGGAACCATCACTTTCTACGGGATAGATGACCCCTAACTCTAAGAGTTCGATCATCTGTCGACTCACCTCCTCCCTTAGTAGTTCCGTTAACCGGTAAGGATACGCTTTGTTAGGGCGGATGCCTTCCTCCAGCTCAATCCGTGTTCTCCCATGCTCGCTCTACCTGCTGTTCCGTCAAACAATGCTGCATGCTCAGAGAACACTTTTGAACCGCCTTCCTGGCATTCTCGTCCAGATGATCCAGCCTTTCGGGTGTTATATTTGTGCCTTCAGAGGAGGCTGGTCCCTTTCGGTGCGCAAAGTCCGCCTCACCGAAGTCTTCATCTTCATGAAAAACGACACCGACGTGTCCAACCCTAGCGTAGTTATGTCTAAGCCGGTTTGCATGCACTACCGCCATCTTTTCCCCCAGCTTGTCGACTCGATAAGAGTTCCGTCTTTTGCGGCCAATAACAGCCACTGGCCCAATCCACCTGGGCGCCATCTTACTTGCTCGGTCTGCGTCGAAAAGTAGCACCTGATCCCCGACTTGGAATGTCTTGGCGCGCGCAGTACGGATGTACCTTTCTGCGTAGTTTTTCTGCAGTACACTAGTTGCTAGCCCGGCGACCTAAGCGGCCACCTCAAGCTGCTCGCGCAGCTGTCGTATGTACTTCGCAGGTTCTTCTCTCAGCGTGTCGGACACGCTCACGTCGCCTGCCCATGTGCGCTGGAGTATCGCTAGCGGTCCGGTCGGGTTCCTGCCAAAAAGCATACGGAAGGGAGGGACCCCGGTGGTGTCGTGGGGCACTTCACGGTAGGCCCATAAGACGAACGGGACTAACTTGTCCCAGTTTCTGGTATCCCTCTCCATAACGTAGAACAGGATATTTTTCAGCACGCGGTTTCACCGTTCCACCGCTCCGTTGCTTTCTGGGTGTTCTGGAGTGGAAAATTGCGGAGCGCATCCCAGCTTCTCAAGCATTAACTGTGTCAGCTCTGCTGTGAAGTTCGTCCCTTGGTCTGAGCAGATGACCTCGGGCACGCCATTGCCCGAGGCCCTCGCTGTCAGAGAGCGTAGGTAAACGACCTCCGGCCAGAGTGTACAGAGATCCACCACGCACAAAACGTACTTGTGGCCCATTCCCGTGGGGAGTCCATGGGACCAATGACGTCGACATTGACAAACTGGAAAGGATGATCTGGTCTTGTCAACGGAGTAATGGGTACTCGGTCCCCACGTCTTTTCTGAGAACGAATCTGTCATCCATGACTTGTCTTGTAGCGTTCTGCAACGTCACGCTCGACTCCAGGCTACTAAAAGCTATATTTAATGCGGCCATTCGTCTTCTTTGGTTCAAAATGGCCACCCCACAGAGACTCGTGAGCGAGCTCCAGCACTTCCTCTCGTTGCGATCTTCGCAACACCAGCTGGTCCACTTTAGTTCCTGCGATCGAGTCTCTGTGATAGAGTAGCCCATTCGAGAGGAGCATGCCCCCTTTTCCTTTCCGCGCCTCCTCGTACGCTTTCCTTCGACTTTCATCTTTCCGTTGCTCATCCCAAAACACAACTTGGTGAGCCGTCACGTCTCCAACGTCGGCCCCCTCGTACGCGCCGTTCTGCTTCTCACGATTCCCTGCGCTGCAAGCGAAGGTCGACGCCGTTTCCCTTTCTTCAGTAGTGGTGATTTCGTTCCCTACGATTGCGCACCCAGAGTGACCGATGCGGCGTCATCTCGCTCAAAGTGCCCATCCTCTCCCAGAAGCTTCCGGACTTCCCTGGTGACAAGACGATCTACGTCCGGAGCAAGCTGGTCTGTTAGTGCACATACCGCGTGCACCGATCTACACTTCGCACCTGTGATGTCTGATGCGAGTCTAATCGGAACGCGGGCAAGCTTCGCGACAATTGTCTGTCCGAACGCAGACACGAGCTTGCCCCTTCCTGAAGGTTCTCTTACGTCTGTGGGTAGCAGACTTTCCCTAACCTCAGTGATCTCGCAGTCTGTATCGAGAATTGCATCGGTCGGAACGTCCGCGCAGAGCAGCCTGACGCGTTGAAGTCCAGAAGTTGGGACCTCGTCTACCTCTCCTGCAAGTCTTGCGACCAAACCTCTCGGCTCATCGTTTTCCGCCCGTGCGTTCCCATCTCGCTGTTCCCTTACATTGTGGGCAAAGGATTTCGGTTTCGTGTGTTGTTTTTTCAAACCCTCATATTTAGATCGGCGCGGGCAGTCTTTGGCAAGGTGGTTTGGCTCGTGGCAGAGGAAAAACCAAGGCGCGTGCCTAGTTTTACCATTATGAGTCTGGTTTGGTCCGAGCTCGCTGTCTTCCCGCCTTGGCTTCCCGCCCCTGGCATCGCGTTTCGTGCCCTTAACATGATCGTATGTTTGCAAAACTTTCGCGATTTCATGCGCTCTCAGCCATGTATCGCCCTCGCGCAGCAGAACGTACTCTAGTCTATCCGCCTGAAACTGGCCTTCAGCCGGTCAGTGACTAACAAGACAACCATCGTTTCTTTGCTCTCCACCTCCCTCGTTCGTAAGTAGTAACTCAGGTACGTCCTTACCCACGACGCGAACTGCGTTCAGTTCTTGTCTCTGCGCTTAGAAGTGCTGTCAAAGCACTCGCGGTATTCTGGTGGTGCCAACTGGAGCTTGTCAAGCACGGCACGTTTTACCTGTTCGTAGTCTGCGCAGAGTTCGGCTCTGTATTCCGGAGGATATATCTGACCCTCTCCGCGAGCGCAGGCATTATTAAGTGCACGCGCGCTTCGTCCGGCACTAGGTATGTCGAAAGCATTTTTTCAACAGCGTCGAACCAGATGGGTACGTCCGCGTCGCACGGCAGCCTATGACCCTACAGTACTTTGGCACATTGTACCAGAGTGTCTACGGGACCCTGGCCGCCCACCCTCGACCCAGTGCTCGATCGAGTAGAGGCACGGCCTTCGAGCTGAATTCTACGTAAAGTGATTCGCTCCTCCGACTCCACCTGTAGCCTTCTAAGCTAAAACTCGACAGCCGGCAAATTGTGATGGCCTCTGGCTCCTCCACATTACCATTTTCACATTGGACGTAAGGTGCGCCCCGTCCATTTTCCCTTTGGGCGTCAGCTGTGCCCTGACCGTTTTCCCCTTTGGCGTCAGCTATGTCGGAAGTCCGCGACTTCCCCTTGGTGCGTGCCATTACTGTATCCAACTCCCGTGGAACCACGTCAATTTAAGCAGTACGAAAGAAATCTCACTCACCCGGAGCCGACGGCGCGTCCTTCCAGCGAGAGTCCCTGAGGCTTGCTTGGCGGTAGTCGCAAGTATGACGACAGCAGGCTAAGAACGGCATCCCTCGCGGCTCTGGTGCCCCGCCCTAGACTGTCCCTGCAGGCCGACCGCTTGTTGGCGTTGACGGCAGAAGAGCAGCCCCGAAGCCTCAGTCGGATGCCCCGACTGAGGCTTCGTTTCGTGTCTTCGAACATCTCTGTGCTCGTGAATGACGATGGTGCCGAGGAGCATCGCCAATGCCACCCAAGCTAGACAGATTTCCTCGCCTCTGCCGACTACGCAAGGGGACGCTTCGCCCCCATTACGGGCGGGACCCGGGTTCGCTTCTCTCATCCGTGTAGTATTTTTGTATTGTTAGTGCCTGTTTTTGGCGTGTGTCTTGTATTTTCCGTGTTGAGAAATAAACAATCCAGTTTTAATAGCATTGTTTTTTTTTGCACCGAGAATCATTGTCTGTGCGCCGGTTAGTGCTGTGTCAGCGCAGTGGATGTGTAGCATCTGAGCTCATGTGAGCAGCCTGCGAATTCGAAAATAATAAATTAGATGCCGAGCTGGCTTTTCCAAAAAGGTTTGGCTTGTTTACCTGTGTATTTATTTAAACTAGTTAAACTGGTGGGGAAGCCCACCAGCCTAACCATCATGAGCAGTTCACCCAGCATGACCCAGCATTTGCCCAGCATTCACCCAGCACGACCCATCATCCAACCAGCTCGACCAGCACGGCAAGCTGGGCATGCTGAAGCAATAACCCAGCATGAAGCTGGGATTTTGGGACCAGCATGAAGGTGGGATGTTGGGACCAGCTTGTGCTGGGCATGCTGGAGCAATAACCCTGCATGAAGCTGGGATGCTGGGACCACCACGAAGGTGGGATGCTGGGATCAGCTTGTGCTGGGCATGTTGGAGCAATAAACCAGCATGAAGCTCGGATGCTGGGACCAGATTGTGGTGGTTTGTCCAATAGGGTCGTCTTTCACCTTCGGCTCCCACGCTCGCCCCCCCTCAAGGCCCGGACTTCAGGGGACTTCATGGGCCTCAAGAAGCCGCTTGGCTTCACGGGCAGTCACTGTTCCTGTTGCCGGAGTGGCCACGTTGCAGCGTCAGAAAGCGGCGTAGGTGGTATTGGCCAGCGAAGCCGGCAGACAATGCCGACCTGTCCGTCGCTCGCTGTACCACTCACCACGATGCAGCAGGGGGCCTCCTCTAAACTAGTCCGGCCGACGCGGACGGACCTGCCCCGTTTCGCTTAGAGGTCGCAGCGGGCTTACAACTGCCCGCCTGAACCGTTCGTCAGGTCAAACAACTGTCAGACACCCTGAGCAATCGCGAAAACGAAAGGGCCCGTCTTCCCTCCCGGTGGGCTTCCTGGGTTTCGCCGTCTGTGGCCGTCTTTCCAAGAAGCTATTCTGCGCAGAACAAAGTGTTAAAGGAACGCACAGCGAACAAATACTCTACCGCTGATTGTGGGAGTGTCCATTGCCTCCACCGCCAAATTGCTTGCCGACGAGTTCGTATACATTCGGCTAACTCGGCGAGTCCGCATTCCAGAGCTCGCTTCTGGGTCGCCAGGAACAGGGGATTTCTAGTGTCCCACCGCAACCTCATGTTAAACGTCTTCCGCATCGTGACGACGGTAGTATCCTTTCAAGTCAGCGATGTCAACCGGGCAGGCCTCCTCGTTTGTACCTCACCCAGTAAGCCTAGAATAAGACACGACGCTCGCGTCTTTATAGCTCGGGTGCCCTTTTTACCTCGGAGCCCGCGATGCGACAAAACCACTAGCGGCGTTGCTCAAAGGGTGAGTTTTCTTCAGGACAGGTAACGATGGTGTAAACATAGTCTATCTTTTCGCAAACGAAGGGATCCAAAGCCTGTGGTGGGATGGCCATATACTATACCCGCGTTCTGAAATGGCTACATACACCATGTGCTACTCCAAGTAACCGTCAGCGTCCTGTTTCGTTCACGTGCATACGAGCTCTAGGGACTGATCGGCCCTCGGAGGGGGTGGCAGCCCAGCGAGCGAATCCGCTTTAACCGTTCACGCCTCAAGGCAAGCTGGACAGCTACAAGCCACCCAAATGTCTACCGCCTCATCCCCGGCCACGTCGTGACGAGACATAACTTATTAAAAGTCTTGCTGTCACTGCCACGACCGGCCAGAGTGAAGTCGCAAAAGCATCCTTTAAGTCGGCTCTT
>JABSTQ010004510.1:0-64716 GCA_013358835.2 Ixodes persulcatus | reverse complement strand
GCGACGGCCCCATGTGGAGAATTGACGAGGCGCCGGCCGAGTAGTGTTGGCCGAGCGGCGTTTTGAGGCGAGTGGAGTCAACAGCGGTGAACTGATGTAGCACGAGTAACTTTGAAAAGTCTAATCAGACCGCACGGGAAGGTGGCGCAAAATGCCCTAACAGCGCTTGCAGGTTTCCTCGTCGAGACCGGGCTGGCCGGCGAGATCTAGGCTGCAACGGACGCGAGCTGTCGGGAAATGCTAGCAGACGATCGGCCACGGAGTTGCGGGGAAAGCTCACCCCACTAGAAAGGCCTGGCCTGGCGCTGCGACCCACGCGCCGAAAACTTTCCTCCTTTCCCTCCTCCGGGGAAACACGCTCAGACCCCGCCCCGGTCACGTGATGGGGAACGCGCGCAGCTTGCATAGACCCGAGCAAGAGATGCTCCGCATCTAAAAACAAGCCAAACAGCGCCTCTCCCCGCCCGGCGATGGGGAGAGGGTGCAGGGCTGCCGTTGGGCTGCCCAACAACCAGCGGCCGGCGGGAGAGGGTGGTGTGAGGAAGCCAGGATGCCGCTCTAGACATTTTGTTTCTACTCGTGGGCGGTTTGGTTCTTACCGCTGTGGATATCTGGAACGGACCTGCTTCCTCCAGAAAGGTGAGCATGGCTTTGAGAGCTCGCCCCTTGATCTGTTTTGATCCGTGCAGTTTCTTCCTTGGTTACGCAGGTGAACTCCAGTTCGGCGTTGGCCGCCTTCAGCACCGCTCGAGCGCCATCGTGTTAAGCTCATTCAAGGAGATGGTGGCCGGTGTCGGCATACTCGCTGCAAAGCCTGGCAGGCGGGGTCAGCGTCCCACCGCATGTTGTGCCTGCGCACCGGGATTCTGGCAAAGTGGGTCCTGAGACGGTGGATGACGGCCGCTGTCCGGACTTGTTCCTTGCGCCTCTTCGTCCGTTCGACCTCAGAAGCATCCAGCGAGCGAAAAATACGCCAAAGACGCCGGCGCGACGTCCTCATGGACGAAACCGTGACTGTGCTCAGGATTTCGCACCGGCGGCGAGTGCTGCTTGCGAGTTCGTGGTTTTCGCTAAACGTGCTGACTAAGACTGTGTATGTGTCCGTGAGATGCACTTGCTCGGTTTTATTAGCTGAACTACCGTACATCAGGAATATACCCAGCGGCATTGTGACTCGTGAGTACTTTGTAAGATATTTTTCTTTGTGATAAAGAAGTCAGTTGTCCCTATTTGATATCTCTTTCGTCTACCGCTCCTTGCGCCGCGTTTGAACAAACGTTGCTTTTTATCGCCTTTCTGAGTTATAATATGCATGTAAAACTAAATGTCTGCAATAAATTTTCAAGAATGTTTTGAACCGCATTTTTGTGTAAAATTCACAGTCATTTGGACGTCTAAAGGGTTGACGGGTTGAAGGGCTGTGGGGCTAAAGGGTTTTTCTATGGGGTATCCCTGAAGGGTTTTTCTGTATGGTATTTTTGAAGGGTTTTGAAGGCCTGTGCGGTCCCACAATCCTTCAAGGCTGCCGGGCCCTTTAGAAATATTTTCAATAGGGTGTGAACCAATGTTAGAGCGCACAAGGTTTTTGAAGAGAGGGAATGAGACGATGGAAACGGAAATAACCGTAGCTTTCTGTGTGCAAAATACGGGTGACAAATGCGTAAGGATGCCATCCATTTATCTGCTGAACAAAGAAGTTGTGTTTCCTGATGGCTGCGTGTGATGAGTGATAGAAACCTTTATATCGTTGCTGGGGTATGTATAGGTACACTCTAAGAAAAAAAGGGTGTAGTCGGGTGTATCAGGTGCACATGCACCCTTTTTCTGAAAGATGCACCCTCCGTTGCCCAGCCAGTGTACTTGTACACCAAAAATGAGCATTCTCCTCTCCCTTAAAACCTCTAGGTGTGTTAGTGCACCGCCACGCTAGCCACGCACCCCCATCACCTTGTGCTTGGATTCCCCTTGGGGGTCACTTTTTGGGTCGGGCAGTTTCTTAGAAAGTATGGAGCTGTCGTGTTCACTCGGTATTGACAGTAGAGTGGACGCTATGCTTGTTTTAGGCCAATCTGGTCTCCGGGTAGGATCACGTGACTACAGTCTCCAAGCTAGAGATAAGGCAGAGCACGGCACCTGCCTGGAGGCCAAGGCCACGGGTAGCATCCACTGTACTATTAACTTTGGGTCGAATGGGACAAACCTCTCGTTGGGTTCATTGTTGGGATAACCCTGATGATAAGCCTTTGCAAGGACAGCCTCTTTTTGCCTTGAAGGAGCTGCTATTTTCGTATTGTCGCGAACTCTGGCGCCGGCCGACTCTCCCGCGATCTTTTTCTTTGCGTTTTTGTGCTGCTCGCCGTGTCCCTTCGACAATTTGCCTTTTCGGTGGGCCGCCTCGCGTTGCGGCGACCACAAACGGGAAAACCAAAGCCGGTTTTGTTTGTTTCTTCTTTTTTTTTTCCCCTCGCGGGTGCCTTCGGCGCCGACAAAGGCGGGAAATACGTCGCCGTGGAGAGGGACGGTTGGGACGGTTTTCGTGGGGAGCGCATAGTTTCGGGAGAGAGCTTTTTGGGTCTTCAAGGAGGCAAGACGTTCGTGGTTGCGGGGTGAAGTCGGCGCGAATGGCGGCCCGGCAACGCGATATCTTCTGAGTCTTTTTCATCGTCACCGCCGCCGTCTTCCTGCCAGCTCACCACCGCCGAGAGCCCGACGATCCCCTTCGACACCAAATTTGAGTGAGACCCGTCCGTACACTTCGGACTTTACTTTTGCGGGCGTTTTATTTTTACTTGCTCTCCGTCCGTGGTTTTGTTGCTTGATTTCATTGTCTTTATTTTGTATTGCTGTAGAGCGCCAACCGTTTTCCTTGTTGTTTCTTTTGGTTGAATCTCCGTGTGGAGCTTTGGGGTTTTGTTTTTGTTGTGTGTTGTTTGCATTTGTGCCAAACCTTGGAATTGAAATTTCTATTTTGTTTTTAAGTAAATATATTGTTCATTGTTCAAACTCTATGTGTCCGCCTGAGCTCATTCCGTTCTTCCCCGACTTGGGCACACGCGCCAACCGCGCGGGCTGACCGGCCTCAACAAATATAAATGTTGTCCACAGTTGTTGTAGAGGGCCGGCGGGCAAACCGTCAAGGGGGAATCGCGCCTCTAACCTCCAGGCGGGGGCGACTGTGACACGTATACTCCTCTTTTCTTTCTCTCCCTAAGCTGAAAGCGTGGAAGAAGCTGCGCAGTCGCCGGACCAATGAACCGGGGGCTTTTTTTATCGCTTTACTCCGCTGACTGGGTGCGGGTAATGGCTAGGAGTGTGATCATGTGATAAAGGTTTCGCGGATGACGAGGTAGCTCTTTCCGATCCCGGAATGTCTGATTCCCGGCTTAGTTTCTTGTGTGCTGTGCTGCGACCAGCGGGGCTGCCGGAGATTTCGTCCGTGACAACCTATTCGAGTGCACCAAGGCTTCCAGTGTTTGAAAAGTCCTACTCGTACATCGGCAACAAGCGATTTCTTCAAAGAAGCCCAAGAAATGCATGTGATGCGTTTGTTCGGTTTGGCAAATTACTGCTTCTGCCACATTGTGTTGAATCTTTGAAGACCCCTTTCTTTTCGTTTTTGTGTTTATGTGGTTGTTCTGCAGTGAGCCCGTGTCGACATCTCGGATTACATATTTTAAGTCCGGTATTTTTATCGTAAGTGCGCTGCTACCTACTCCTTTGCAGCAATTGACCCTTCCGTTCCGGGTTACCTCTAAAATTAGGCAGTGTCTATTTCCTAGCAGCCAGGAGAGCAATTTTCCCGAAATTCTATCGGCAGTCGCCTGCCATTAGTCGCCCACAATCAGGTGATAACTGCAGGTAGAATACTGGCCTTCTTATTCTCCCGGCGTTTTGTGAAAACGCGTTGCATGGACAACTTTTCGTTGATACACGTTTTGTAGACACGTTTCATCGTCACTCGTTACGTGAAATGTACGCTGAAGGAATATTCCGTCGCGCGTGTGTCTCTGAGGCGCGTGCTCACCGACCCAGCCCACCCGTTCACGTCGCTTCGTGGCGACAGTCTGCGGCGGCTCATTACAAAAAAATTACCCCACCTCTGCCACCCGTACATGTCACTTCGCGCATATAGTGTAGGGCGGCTCATTACAAAAAAAGAGAAGCTAATATAGAAAAGCTAATCTAAGCTGTCTATGAAACATCGCGTGTCTATGAAACTTTGTTCGATGAAGTGGTTGTATCACTAATGAGTGGCGACTGCCGGCAGAATTTCGGGTAAATAATTCTGCCGGCTGCTGGGAGAATAGACACTACCTAAGAATCACCCGGTTCTTGTTTGCTAAGTAATCTTCTCAGTTGTGTAACAGCTTCGTTGTACATCTTCACATATCACGGATTGCTTGCACGTTTGCACTTGTTTACGGAATAGGCTGTCTAATAAACTTCTATGAGATTTGAAAACAATCCCTTGTGTCTGTTTACCTGCCTTTTTGCAACCACCTGGGTGCGTACATTTTTTACAGGTTTCCTTGAGGCGGGTGCACAAAGAGGTGTAATGGTACACCATTGAATGAGGTGTATCTATGTTCCCTATGAGCGGGGTGGCTGTAGAAAACGGTGTAATAGTAAACCCTGTTGGTGGGTGTATCTTTACTCCCAAATAATTGCGTGGGTGTAGAGAAGGGAATACTTGTACACCTTAAATTGGGGTGTACCTGCACACTGAAACGACAGAGAGGGTGTAATAAAGGAGTAGTGACACACCCCAATATGGGGTGTATCTGTGCACCCCCGAATGCTGAAGGTGTCTAAAAGGGTGCACATATGCACCCTGAAAAAGGGTGTATGTATGCACCTCGTCTAGAGGTGTACTTGTACACCTTTATGGGTGTAGTATATGTGGCAGCACTTACACCCCCTGTGGGTGTACCCACTACACCCTTTTTTTTAGAGTGTAATGGGGATGGATAGTTCGACGATGTTTCGTGTTACAATAAATCAGCTGGAAGTTGGCGCTTGTCCGTGTCGTACGTGAGTCTATTTTCGTCCTGTTTCGGTTCGCGCCAATTAATTTTTTAACCCAAGGGGAGACCGACTTCAAGGTAGTTAAATATATGGTTTTGCATTGAAAAAGTTCCTGAAAACGATGTTTTTGATGTTTCGTCAGTTCAAAGACTGTGGCAGAACCTAGAGTTTTTGTTTCTTTTAGAGGGACAAATTCCAAAGCATTCCGTAAATTGCCACGCTATTGTAAAGCAGTTAGGTATCGCCGTTTCGAATTTGTGAAAGCGCAGAAAAACGTCCGCGTTGACTTTGTCCGATCCGCGTCAGACGCAGTTCTCTGGTTCACGTTAGAAGAAAATAATGAATAAACACCGGGGATATGCTGGTAAACTTGTAAAGCCACATTTAACTGATTTTATTGTGCAAACTAACTGTGAGTGCCCTCACCGGTATACCGTGAAAAGCCGTCACAAGCAACCCCCCCCCCCCCCTCCCCCGGGTCACAAGCAAGCCGTCGTAGGCGAACCACTACTTGATTATACTTCGGCAAGAAATGTCGACAAAGGCGTGGAATTGATATATTGAGAGAGTGGTTTGCTTACCATATTTCGATGGTTGTATTGCTAGGCTACTTACACATAATCGCATCCGATACAATAAAATATGGAGACGTGTTTGTACGAATTTAAGCTGATGCTGAACTAAGTGGAGAGTGAATATTTTGGTGCAATATTGACACATTGTCTGACTGATTAAAACGACCAACTTATTCGTGATACGCAAAAATTAGGCCTTCGTGTAAACTAGTTTTGAAAGTCGTAAGAATAGGCTTGTACACTCATCCGCACACCATTAAAATTTGACAGCCTTTGCAATGGTATCCGAATTGGCTGTTATATAAATGTATAGAGTTCTGAAGCAACTTGAATATTGTACGTTATGTTATCAACGTCACCATTCCCTCTCACTCTGCGCGTCAATGGCTGCTTTTCGTTTCGGAGAAAAAAAGAAACATAGCTGACAAGCACAACCTAATACTCTATAAAATCGGTCCTCTCATGAACAATTCACTGAAAATGTACTCTTCAAAAGGTCCACCGATATAAAAGCTGTTCCAGAAAACAGCGAATAACTTTCAGATAGTGGAAGGCTTTAACAAAAATGTAGTCAAACGAGCATAAAGTAAAACTAACGGGGAAAAATCTTTTTTCCCGCCGGAGGAGAATTAAATTAAGTAGCGCGCTAAAAGAGACGATGCTACGCCGCTTAATGTCAAAAACACTCGAAGTTTAATAAAAAAATAAATAATAATCACTAAAAGACGGTTCCGAAAAACGCTCGTGAGGAACAGAGCTTGCACCTTAATTAGAATCCGCTGGGCTCAATTGAGTGGCATGACAATGAGCAGCTGCAAGGACACCCTTGTCCAATGCAGGCCTACTCACAGAAGGAAGCACTTCAAAGAATCAACCCAAATACATAGAGACAGTGCAGCGGTTCAAGTTTTAGCCGCCTATATTCTGAACACGCTATAATCACTGCCATCTTTAAAAAAAGGGAGTGCGTGGCTTGTGTTTACGCTGCTTGCATCGTGATTCGTCATTCCTCATTTTCTTCGGATAATGCGGAATACTCATCGGCTGTGAAGGAATTCTAAGAAGCTCTTGACTTACCATGTAATACGTTTCACAAGTTTTCAATGACTATGGTGAGCTGTAAATCTTAACTAATTTCACAACTTGGAGCGAAAAACGTAAGAGGCAATAACTAAAACCTGTACTTATAGAGTTCCTGACGCTCAGAACACTTCGTAAGACGATTCAATTCGAAGGGCAATCAGCTGACCAAGTAATGTGGTGCTCTGAATCCACCTTAATGATCTTAAAGAAGTGTCATAAGATGTGGACATTCCTTTGAGAACTATAATTATAGTAAAAACTCAAAGATATCTGCAGACATACATTCTTTACTGAAGTTAACTTAGATTTAGCCTACAAGAGTTAAGCGTGCCACTCCAGGTTGCATGCCAGAGATACGTCTAACACTGCATAAGCTTGGCAAAAGCGTATAGGGTATCCTAATACGCTTTTTTCCCAAGGCGTTAGTGAGTGCCAGATTTCTTTCACGTTTAATCTCTATAGCTTTTTTCTGGCACCGCACATACTTCCCAAAGTGCCAGACGAAGCCAGTGGTGCAAGGTATAAACCGAAAAACCAGCAGTGAAGCCTAACTCTGGCACTTGTTTGTCAATTTAAGCCCAAACGTTGCCGCATAAAAACCGCTCAACTAGAAGTGACGCCTAATTCTAGCATTTGTTTGGCGATTTAGGCCCAAATATGCCAGATGACAGCCAAACTACGAGCCGTGAGGCCGAACGTTGGCACTTGTTTGTTGAGTTACGACGAAGATACCCAGCCGCTGGTCAAAGAAGGTCAACTTTGGCTCTACCTCGGCTACATCTGGCTTTTTAAGGCATTGCGATTTCCAAAGACTAATTTTCAGCCCAACGGACTGTGCAACTTGGGACTGCAAGCCACGGTCGACGAGAGTTGGCCGGCTCTCAAACTTCGCACAAGTGGAAAATAAAAACAACCACAGAAAACGAGAACAAACAAGGCAGAAGGGACAAGTGTCATACGCTTCGATAAGAATTCACTAACTTCGAATGCTTCCAAATTAACATCAATAAAAAAGGAAAAATACAAGAGGACGTGTAAACCTTAGACATGGCATTGCGTACCTCGAAGGCTAACACTGCAATTAGCATACGCTGCGCTTCCCATGAAACGTTATTCTGCGTATAATTGGTTGATAGATGGCTCGAAGCACAACTGCAAATTTTTTGCCTACTTTACAACCGACATATCGCAGCTCTACATCCAGTAACCGAAATATTTTTTTACATTATCTATGACTTTTTTATAAGTTTGGGAAGCAAAAATTGTAATTGGGTGTAACAGGTGGCATTTATGCTTAACAATTCTAGAATAGTAGATCGGAAGAACAGCGAGTCATATAAAGTTATAAAAACAGTTCTATATTGAATAACTATAAATATATGTCCGTTGGATTTAATTATTAAGTATACTTTAATAGCACTGCCTCATCAGCTGAATCTGTGTTTTATGGCCTGAGCTCGCTAAGGAAAAGCCAGAAACAAAAAAAAAAAAAAATTTGTTACGCTAAAAATGCATTTGCGCCAAATTTCCTAGCCAGTTCTAGAGACCCAATAACTGTTATATTCGGAGGAGGGCTGCAGACTAATAGGTTAAAAAGAAGTTTAAGCCTAAAAATAAAGTCTCTCAATGGGACACTAGTCATGCCATGCACATATCAAGCGGTATTATAACTTGAACGTCGTTGGATATTTCATTTTAGTTTAAGGGGTTCTAAGGTCTCAGCAAGGTTTCTATGGAGAAAATAGATGTTCATGAATTTTGGTTTTCGTCAGCGTAGAGTGAGAATTACGTCTAATTCAACAACAAATACATTAAAAAAAACTTTACTTTTGTACCCGAAAATTTTAATTATACCTGTTTAGCCCATGCGAAGACTGCTGTACCTTTCGCTGCCATTAGTCCCTTGTGATGGCATCTAAAATATTTGCGCATTTTTGCTCTTATTGAGTTAGACCAAATCTGAACCGTGCATGATTCGTTCCTTCATGGTTCTAGGAAGCACATCATTCTTCCCGCTAGAGACCATTAGTCTCCCATAATGTTCGTGCTGTGGACTCAACAGTGCGATCCAACACCATCTCCTCGTCAGTTCTGATGGGCCAACAATGACTAATGATCTCAGCTTTCAGAAGAGGCGTCAAGCAAGGCAATCACGACAGCGGAGCATCTTTCATCCCAGAGATCGCTCCACGTGAGAACACCGTGTTTTTTATTTAAAAAAAAAGTAAGTTGTTCATCGTACATAATATACAACCCTGTGTCATTTATTGTTTAATATATTTATTTGGGAATACTGCTACCTTAATGGAGGGTTTTAGTACCCGAAGCATTGAGACGTTAAAAAACAGTTGGTGGAAATGAGCAGACTCAAAGTGAATTTCAACTTGTTCGACTCAGGCGGGTAGCTGGTGCAGGAAACTGTCAGGGGAATCATAATTAATGATACTGGAAGGAAGGTAACTGCAGTCCAACAAGGCTCGAAAAAAACGAAATATTTATACTATTATCGTGAATGAAATACCAAAGCTACGCACTAGAATTTGATTTATGTTCAGTTGTTTAGTTATTTAACCAAGATTATATGGCTTAAAAAATGAAGTGATGTATATAAGGCAGAAAATATAAAGGCCAAATCAAGAAAGGGATTCGTTTTTTTTTTTAAATAAAATGCTAAATTTATATACTAAAACAAATATATTATGTTTTGAGTATTATTATTTGTTAAGGATATGTTTTAAACCTGCGGAAGTACAATACGTAAAAATTTAAAAACCTATTGGTGTTTCATGAGGAACCCAAAGCTTGTTTTAGAGCTTTAAATGACGGCAACTGTATTAAGGTTTTGTAGTAGGTACGTTTGCGGAAATGCATAGGAGGTACAATTGCAGATTTTGTGAAAGGGGCATACAATGGACTACCGTCTATCATGCAAATCTTCGACAATTACGACAACGCGAATAAGAAAGAACGTGGTTGGCTTTTAGCGGGGATTTTCTACATAATGCACGTAGAAATGTGACAGCATTTTATCGTTGCTTTTATGGTGGCCATATTTCGCTGATAAAATTGAAACGAACGTCGTTCTCTCACTCAGCCAATGGCTATAGCAAAACTAGCCCCCCTTGTTAAATGTCCGTAGCGGAACACAGTTCATTTCGGCGTTTCATTGACACAAGGAACACGCTGAGCCTTAGTGCACCTATCGCCAGCGTCAGTGGTTGGAAAAATAAATGCTCTCGCATTTAGAACTCACACTTTTTGATATTTGCCACGGATGTTTAATACATGTCATCGATAAGTTGCTACAACTCAATGTCACTTCATTCTTTTCATTGCGGTCCTTTTTTTAAATAAAACTTTTTTTTTATAAACCATGAATTAAGAAGAAAGGTTAAAAAATTGGTTTAATTGTTCGCAGATGAACCAATGCGGCACTGTTTCTTAAAAGAGGCAACAAAAGCGCGGATGAGTGCCCCGAGAACGTCAAACACGTACGGAATAGAAAATGACTTTAGCAGAAAAGACCAAGCATTTGTCAGAGCCTAAGTCCAGCTAGTTCTTGAGCAGCAGCTTTTAATTCGGCTGCGTGAGGTGTTTAGGTACGTACGAGTCCAAAGAAAAACACAATTGCCTATAATGTCCCGTCTTTTACAACACATACATGGTTCATCGTTCCATAAACATGAATCCGTTATATGACCGGAACTATTCTTTTTAAATATAAAAAAAAAACAAATAAAAATTAATTTCAGCATTGAGCAGCTACATTTTTCTCTGGGTTTTCTTTGCAGTGCTGAATCCTGAACTCCAGCCATTAGGGATACCTGGTTCGAATGAATGTCTTCACCAGTCGTCCTCGTAATTTTGGAGGGGTTCTCGAACATTCTTTGCGTGTAGGAGTCTTCGGTTTATCTTACCTCTTTCGAGCGAATTAAAGTATATTTAACATATAGTGAAATGACTGAAGATTCAAAGAAACGATTGGCAGGATATTTTTTTATAAATATCTAGAGTTCACGAATTATCGAAATTCGTCAAATAGGCTGTAAACTTTTCACGTCGTTTAGCCACAATGTTAATCTCTAATAACTATAGTAATTATATGCATAAGAAAATTAGGGTAGATCCGAAAATTGTGATTTAACTTAGATACGTAATGGCATAAAAATGTTTTCGTTGTATTTATTTATTGCTCGAAGCGCTAATCGCGGCTCAAGTTAGCCGCAGTACCTAGGAGAGGGATTTTGAAATCACGTGACTGGCTCGGTAGGGATGCGGGGAAACATGGCGGTGCCCCGGTGAGTGAGCGCCGCTCGCTTTGGAACTAATATGTCGTTGTAGCTGCAATATCGGGCCCGCAAGTCAGCAACGAATGGTGCAGAAGACGTTCGCTTTGCCTTACCTCACTTAAATCGCAAAGCATGGGCAATGATCTCGCCGCATTTTTTAGATAGTCTTTTGATTCTGGCCATTCCTAAAGGCCCATACGCACATTCGCGTTTGAACGCGTTTGAGTGCGTTGCGGCGTCCTTGCGCCCAGGAGCGGTCGCTTGCGGTGCGACGCGCGCCTACCCGCAACGCTCCGCAGCGCAACGCAAGCGAGTAGAGACTCGCTCAACTTTCCGAAGCGTTGCGGTGCGTTTCGACCAATCAGAAGCCGAGAGAGGAGAGGAGGGTGACGTGTCCGCTCGCGCCACTCGGCCGACACGGCGAGACGTTTCCGGCTCTCTGCCCGCAGAACTTGCTTTTTTTGGGGGGGAGCGGTGGGAAGTGTATTTTCCGAGGCTGCGATGGTTCAAGCTCGACAAAACGTCGGGGAAGCCGGCGGGATTGTCCCAAGATCGAACACTTCGACGCTGTCGCTGTGCGCCGCCATGTTGCCTTGGATTTCGCTTACTATTGGTGAGCTACTAGTGACGATAGCGCGTACTTATTGGCTCTTGACTGCGGTTGACTGCGTTGTCAACGCAACTGTGCGTACAAGTTTGGTGCTAGCGCTCTTCGCAACGCAACGCGTCCGCTTGCCGCGACGGAACGCACCGCGCTCAAATGCGAATGTGCGTATGGGCCTTAAGCCTAAATGAACGCGATAATTGCATGCATGGCAACGTCTTTGGAAAGTGGATTGCCATGACTCGATCGGCCGGGTATTTATAGCACACAAAAGCAGACAGCGTCCCAATAGACCTTTTTTCTAAGATACCCAGGCATCGAGGAGAACGCTGCAGATGTAATTGTACGGTCCGCGCGCGCTGGCCTTCCTTTTAGAAAAGAAACGAAGTAAATTATCATAATAAGGCTTTGACGAACGCGCGTGCAAGGCAAAATTTGTTTTAGACATTTTGCTTTAGAACGATTACTACTGCAGACGCCACCACGTGCAACGCGTGTAACCACACTCGTAGCATGCACCGCGGTGCTTGGAAAATTTAGAAAAAAGATCTATTGGAACGCTGTTATCCCAGTTTTCCTGCTCCACTGTACGTGGAGTATATATATATATATATATATATATATATATATATATATATATATATATATATATATATATATATATATATATATATATATATATATATATATATATATATATATATATATATATATATATATATATATATATATATATATATAGTGCCACGTTTTAAGGCGGAGTGAGACATTCCTGACGTGAGTTCTTGGATTTATAATTTGTGAGTTCTCATGAAAAACCAGCTCTTGCTCAATTACACGATTCATACATCTTTCTATTATTAAAGGACCGAATATGTTGCTTCCAAAACTGAGTGGAAGTGTATGGTCAAGGAATCCTAGTCAGTGGTGTTTAATAAGGGGAAACACATTTTTATTCCAAGCCTTCGGCCTTCCGAGGTGTAGCTGAGATATTAGGCAAAGTCACAATTTGTTTGGCGCTGGAGTGGTGAGAACTACAAATGCATTTCGAAGAGGAAAAGTTGTACCGCTCGTTTATAAGGAGGTACTGATGATATATAAGATATATAATTGTTAGAATATTGCTTTACAATGTAAACTGCCCAGACAGTTTACAGCACAGGTTGAAATAAAATGTACTTCCACTTATTTTATCCTATTAGAATTGTCGTGGAGATGTCAGATGAAATACGATGACTCTAATCAGTGACCTTTTGTTTATAAAAAAATTAACCAAGTGTCAAAAAAACTGTTTATACTCATTCGTAACATCGACGATCGCACCAGTTCGATCGCGTTGGCCAACGCGTCTGCGAACGGTGGTCTATATTCTGTAGTAATGCGCAACGCGACGTAGCGCAGCGTACCCCGCTCTTGATGTAGCTCAAGACGGAATAGAGAATGCACTAGACGGGTCGTCGACGAGTGGAGACCGACGACGCTGGCTATCCAAGAAACCCTTGCGCGAGCGCCCCATTCGGGAATCCGGCGGATGTCGGGTCGTCAGGGCGTCGGGGCTCATTTCTACGATATTTACCTGCCGTTTTTGCTATGTGTCGTGAGCTGTTCTTGTGTTCCCATGTTGGTGTACACAATCAGCATTCGTTTGCTTGACTGGGAGGGTGTGTGCGTGGGCATAAACTGCTCCGAAGATGCGCTGCCCCCGAGGTTCGTTAAGGCCTGGAGGCCTTACGAGCCGTTGGTGGTGGAATGCCGTCAAAAGCTGGAAACTCGATGACATGCCAAAGGTAGAGGAAATTAGAATACAAAATTACCTAATGTGTGTGCTATATATGATCATTTGCTAGTCGTAGGCACCGGCAGCTACTCCCGATCAAAACAACAAGCGCCTTCGAAAGTACAGTGGCCTCAAAATGAGCTGGCTTGACGGAACGAGAGCCAGAGTTGCAAAAATCCTGCATGGGGAGCCCGTGTCACGATGAGCCGTTAAGTGCAAGGCTGGAACGAACTGCTCCAATTTCTTGGCTGGGGGAGATTGGTAGTAATGATAAGCCATGCATCTAGCCAAGGACAACGGATCGTAACAAAAAAAAAAATAACACACACCAAACAAAACATGAATGGCTTGATGAGGCATCAAAACCAACAGCCGACAACGCAACGAGAGACGTGAAGTTTACAATAGATGCGTGGCTTATCATTTCTACCAACCTCTCCCATGCATGAAATTGCGGCAGCCGTCCCTGCCTCACTCTTGGCGTCTTGCTGCAAGGACAGCGCTTCATGCGGGATTTTTACCGCTCCGGCCGGCGCTACGACGAGCCAGCTCATTTTGATTCAGACTGTACGGGAACGGCGGACCCAGTAAGACGTCACGATTTAGCCGGCCAGAAATTTTCAACTTAGATGTCTAAGCTTGTAAACGACTGTTGCGGTACGCGATGAACTGACTCTTCTAATATTTGTATGGGCTCTGTATTGTGCGGTGCGATTTCCAACGCGTACAATACGTAATTTAGGCACATTTCGTTCTCTTCGGTGTCAGTTTTTTAGTCAAGGTGAAATTCTACGAATATAATAACACACTAGCTATATGTTATAAAGAGGACGCTGTAGAATTTCGAGTGCCTAAATTTTATCCAAGTATCCCGGCGGAATCACCAGAGTCGCTTGGCACGGCGCCGGCAAACCTGCTAAAGGCCGATTCACACGACGGACTGATCCGCGGACGGATTGATCACGTGACGACATGTCCGCGGTTCGTCCGTCTCCCAAGCACATTCACACGAGGGAGACGACGAGCAGACGCCAGCGAGGACGAACCGAACCTGGTCGCCACCACACAGTGCCGCGAAACTCCAACATCGCACCGTGCACACTAAACATTGTAACACCCATAATCGTGTAAAAATGGTGTAAGAAGGGTGCAAGTTAGGAAAAACACCCTTTTTACAACCTTTTTACACGATTTCTGAATATCAGTGGGTGTAAAAAGGGTGTGTTGACGTCTTACACCCCTTACACGCCCTTTTTACGCCCCACTTGTAGCGATGGTTTCTGAAATCGTGTAAAAAGGGTGTATGGGCGAATTTTACGCCCTTCATTCACACGGTGTGAGAGGGGCGTAATGTTGATACTGTCGAAAACACCCATGATTTCATAACCGTTCATGTCTATTGCTTTGCTGAAACGGTTGTTGATGTACGGCGGTACAAACATCGAGAATGATTAATCGCCACACGAAGGCGCGTATGATTAGGAGGTGCTAGAGAATAGTTTTTGCAACTCCGATCGAACTCTCCGTCCGACACGAGCCGAAAATTACGTGTCGCGCGTGCATCAGTTTTATCAGTTCAACTTCGATTTAAAAAATCACCTCCGCTCGCAAAAGGTGACCGAAGACGTGTAAATATACAGCCCAGGAAACACACCGTATTGCGCCGATATTGAATCGAATCGAAACGATTGTGCCCACACCATTTTGGTTTAGTCAATACTTAACAAATGGGATGAGTCGCGCCGACGCCATCCTGACATAACGTACGCGACGCCGTTTTTGGTTAAGTGTTGAGAGATATCCTGCGTGAATCGGCTATGCCGGAGAGGTATTTCTATTTCTTGACCGCCTAAAATACTACGTTAAAAAAAAATTAAGCAAAACGAAATCTGCTTGCTTTTAGCCCGAGAAGTCTTTCTCGGGCTAACAGCAAGCAAATACCGTTTTGCTTAATCTTTTTTTTTTTTTTTAACTGCGCTGAAGCTTTGAAGAAGCTGTGGCGCGCTTATTTCGGGTAGTACAGCCTCACTTGACTGGACCAATAAGTAAACTTCCAAACACATGGAGAAAAAAAAAAAGGCAAAGAAGGAACTCAAACGCATAAACAAGACGACGATCAACGAGTTCTACCGAGACAGCATAAGCCACTCCCCGGCTCCACAGTTTTCGAAAGGGAACCGCCGCCACTCGAACACCAACCCCAAGGTCCCGCACGCAAGGCGACCCTCCCTGTGCAGCGCAGGAGGCAGCAGAGGGAGATTAGCTGCGTTGTCCACCCCCTTTGACCTCGTCTTCTGATAAGCTTCCACACCTCCTTTTGTGTCTTCGTGTGGTTGTGAGCGACTGCGAAGGCCGCTTCTAGCGAATCAGAGGGGTAGAGCGAAACACGTGACCGCTCTCCATAGGACAAAAACGCTTGGACGAAAAGTTGTCACGCGACCCTTTCTGACGCGCTGATGGGCTCACCGGGGTCATAGCCTTCGCCGTTTGCCAGGTTATGGTGAGTTGTAGGGACCACGCGAATCCGGTTTCCGAAAAGCGTCCTTCAGTGCTCTCCTGTTTTCCGTGCAAGCAGGTCCTGACGAGTTCCATTTCGCGACCGTGGTTTTTCGTCGTGAACGGCGGAATACATCCATGCCAACTATTTTATAATGGCCGTTTACTTCGTCGGAGTCTATGGAATTAGTGTGCTGTGTTTGTAGAACGCGTTTCGGCAAAGCATCGGCGGACGCGAGACTTCCGTTGAATGTGATCAACCGCCTTCATCCTCAAGATTGTGTTTGCGTTGTTTCGTGCTGCGCGAATCAGACTGTGCATCTATCACGACAGAGAGCTGCTCATCGGTGACCGCGAGACTTCCGTTGGATGTGAGCTACCGCCTTCATCCCCTAAATTGTGTTTGCGAATTGTTCTGTGCTGCTCGAATCGGATTATGCATCTATCACGGATTATATGAGATCGCTCCCTTATATGTAAGTACTCTGCAAGCATGCTTCTGATAGTAGTCCTGCCTCCGTCTCAATAGACCATTTTACTGTTTACAAACATGAACTGCCGCTTGCGTCCCAAGTAACTTCCGGTCGTTCCGTCTTTGTGAACGTAGTTAGCAGAGACATGGCTACGGCCAGATGGCCTGCTTGCAATCGTCTAAAGAGAATTTAGTAGAACCTAGTATGATCTTGATCGAAAAATAAAAAGTGAACCAGGCATGTTTCGACTCATTCGCAGTCATTTCTTCGTGCAGACTTTTGGGTTATTACACCCTATCTTATGGGTGTTGGTCATTGCGTTTTATTTACTTACTTTTCTGGCGGCGGTACACCCAATTTCGAGGGCGTACTGCGCAGTCATAACACCCTAATAAAACGGTGTACAGTGGAATCACACCCTATTTTAAGGGTGTTCGGAATAACGCCGTCCTTAAGGGGTGTTAGGAACAACGCCCTTTTCTTAGGGCGTTTTGCTACACCCATAAGGGCGTTAGTTATAGGACAAGCCATTTACACCCAAAAGGGTGTGATAATGTTTAGTGTGTGGTACCGTTGTCCAAGAGATAAATCGACGTTTGCTACCGCGATAACGAATCGTTCGCCGCAGTTACGTACAAATCGAGACAAAACACCGTGATAGGCTTCGCGCGAAGCGCCACTAGCTTTACTAACCCAAAACATGACAGTGACACAGGTATGGTCCTGCTCGAGAAGGGATCGGCGTAAAAGCAACGAAGTTCTGGGCTTGTGGAGGGACGTTTGGAGATGCCTTCACACACTCCGCGCTCGTGCACGACACTCAGGTACACCACAGTCACAAGAGAGGTCTTGCTCGGCGAAATCCTGATTGGACGTCCAAGAATTGTCGCGGCGTGCTAGGCGAGTTTTGACGGGAGCTTCTTGACGCGGACCCGGAGGAGTACCGGTACCTGCGTCGCGTCAGCCGGACAAAGTTTCCGCAGTTTCTTTCACGCGTGGAACCAAGAATCACGCGACAAAATAAACCAGCGAGCGCACAAAACACAACAATGTGCCATTTTTGTCTTCGTCCGGAAACAAAAAAAAAAAGAAGAAAATCATGTGCCGTTGCCAGACTAAACGCTTTTCAAGTCAATGTCCCGCCAAAAATCCGCGAGTGAAAAAGGCGCTCGACTTTATCAGTCTGCCCGTCCGTGGACGAGGAGCGGACCGCAGGAATCGGTGACGTGCCGGTCTCGTGGTACACGGTCCGCGGACGAAAATCTCGATTTGGTCCGTTGTGGTAATCGGCTATAAGTGGCTGGCTTCGACAGACGCGATATTGTGTTTTTTTTTTTTCGTCGACATTTATGTGACAATTATAATGCAATTAAAATGCAAAAGTGCATTTAATTGCTGATAACACCCGTTTGCTCTACAGAGGTCTATCCCCTGGTTAGCTCAGTCCGTAGAGCGCTCCACCTGTAATCGAGAAGTCCCGGGTTCCATACCCGGACCAGGCGGATTTTTTCGGTCGCGCACAAGTCACCTAGATGTGTTTGGAGAGTTGTTTTTGTCCTTTGTCCCTCTTGTTTCATTCTCCAGGGATTATTTTCGTCAATTGTGTGACATTTCGCAGGAACTAAATGCTCGTTTGCACTCGTTATCTCCTTACCACTTGCTTGTTTTCAGACTGCTAACCACTGCCCAAATCGCTGTTTTGAAGCATGACTACATGACAGGACAAGTCTCGCCGAACGACTGTATAATTGGTACAGACCATGAGCGGAAATACGGACTAGAGACAATACGGTTTCCACGGAGGCGCGCATGCGCAAAGTGCGGCAATTTATCGGGGCGCAATGGACCGCGCTGGACTATGCTGGACTGTAAATACGGTCGTTCGGGCGCTTCTTGCTGCCGCGTGAGGTGGTGCAGTGGCCGACGAATGTCGGTCTGCACTGGACCGCGTTACGTTCGTCGACGTTAGAGCATTTAACAAGCAAACATAGTAACACCCAGTATCGTCGACATCTGTGATCAAAGACCGAAAAAAGTCAGGTTTTATCTGTTTTATATTGATATCTATTGTTATACCACAGGCTACATGGTTATTCTTTGTTAATAACTTCCCGAAAAGGAGTTCAGATAATGTGTGAGTATTGGCGACTCCCGACACGTATTCACAAACCTTCTTCAATGGCTTCTTGTGTTGATCGCTAGGCACTGTAAATATTTGATCGGCCAGTGCAAACCGCCAAGCGAGCGATGAAATTTCGCATATTTTAGCAATTGTAGTTTATGCTCAATTTTCAAGAGTTCATGAAAGATGTTTGCACATTGTTCACTTGCAGCTTGAGAAGTGAAAGACGCAGATAGATATAGCGTTCATAATTGTAAAGTAACAAGGTGTTGAACTGGGCGAGTTGGTAAAAGTTTGACATGGTGGGTGTAATAGCTTCAAAAAGCGAGGACGATAAAAGGTATAGACACGACAGGACTTAACAGCTGTACTTGCAACTGAAATGTTTTATTTGAAAAGGAAACGAGAACACATACGTCTGTACCAGATAACACAGTGTGTAATCAAACAATACGCCCTCCACAAGGCACGTGTCATCAAAATAGGTTTACTCAACGCAACCCATGCCAGTCATGGTCTGGCAAAAAAAAGACAGCGCCTTATCACATAAGGCAACCGACGGCTCACTGACGCATCTTTCTCCGAGGCACGAAATATAATATCCTCAATAATTTGGCGAGTGGCCCTCTCTTTATGCCTCCCTTCAACCGTCACGTCGTCAAACGCCGGCTGACACGTTCAGTCTCTGCAATGCACAATGTGATGCAAAATGCAATCCACAAGATGAACACTCCCACTAGTAGCGTATTCTACGCAAGTTTGGACTCAAAGCGGTGGGCCGTAGGAGGATGCTACGCCGCTCGTATTGTATACTCTTGACAAGTATTGGCTCCAACAAATGCTTTATGATAGTTATCAAAAAGATACGCTTCTCCGTTTATCTAAAAGATTCGCGTGCACTCCTACCCTGAGTGTAAACGACAAGGACGCCAGAATGACCTTGTCTAGTCAGTCTCGCCCTAGCTCTTTCCCGAGGTACGCCGAGACAAAAGCGCTCTTACCGGGAACCGCTGTGGAAGTAGCCAAGTTCTCTGTTGAGGCCATCGTCCTCAGGCGCGGTGCTCCGGGAGTGAAGATTACAGACCAAGGGTCGTCGTTTTAGGCACAGCTAAGTCAGGAGATCTTCCAGAGCAGCCACACCGGCCATCGTCGAACGGCGACGTACCATCCGCTGACGAACGGGCTGACAAAACGGCTAAACAAGATTAACGCTGACATGAACGCCATGTACGTCGCCGTGTAGCACAAGACGTGGGACGAGGTCTTACCCTACGTCACGTTTGCCTACAACACGGCAGTTCCAAAGATCACTGGAATTATACCTTTCCAGCTTATGCATGGTCGGAAAGTAATGACTATGCTGAACGCGACGCTGGCCCCCGAGCCAGCTGACGATATGAGCGACGACGCCCAGGTGGTTGCTCAACGGGCCGAAGAAGTCCGCCAGCTCGGCCGACACCGGATTCAAGACCACAGCGTGTCGACGCTGTCCCCTACGCTTTCGTCTTCGGGACATTCATTTCCATCCCATAGGCAGGGTGTGGGTGTGGACACCCATTCGTCGCCGCGGCCTCAGCGAAAGACTGTTGAAACGGTACCTCGAACCGTTCAAGGTACCTCGTCGCCTCAGGGAGCTCAACTACGAAGTGGTGCCCGACGGAATACAAATCACCATCACGGCGCAGACCACCAACCGAGGTAGTCCATGTCGTTAGACTCAAGCCGATCTACGCTTGGTAGCACTGAGAACTTTTCGTTCTCCAGAGGACGTTTTTTAGCTTATCATTATTTTTTTGTGTTGTATCGGGCTATGCCTTTTTAAAGGGGGGAATAATGCCGCCCTGCATGATCGAGAATATACGGTTGTTCCGTTCATCTAGAAGATTCGCGTAGCGTACACTCTTTGCCCGAGCGTAAATGATAAGGAGGCCTGAATCACCTTGTCTAGTCGGTCTCGCCCTAGCTCTTTCCCAAATATTCAAGGCCGAATATTCGATATGAGCAGCATAGCAGATAAAGAGCCGAGCGTCGTAACGCCGTTTCATTTACTGATTCTCTCTCGCGATAGTCAACTGTTAGGTTGACGCACCGTCACTGGTTCCTGCCGCCGTCGCCACTCACTGTTGCTTTTTCGACGTGTGTTCTCTTTTTCCGTTTCTGGCGCAAGTTCATCCCCATTATATATTTAGTTTATTCCGCTTTCTTCTGCCGCATCGTCGGATGTTAGTGACAATAGGGAGTTTTAGTAGACCGTGTTTCCCCCTCCGCTGACCCTCCGCTACGAAAAAACCGCCACTGCGCCAGCGCGCAGATAGCCTTGGCTGTAGAGTTCCGGGTAGCGGAGGGGCTTAGCGGAGGGGAAAACACGGTCTACTAAAACTCCCTAGTATGAATGTCGGCGGTAACGCGTTACAAGGAATGGCGTCACCGGTAACGCGTTACTTTTTTATGGTAACTGGTAACGTATTCGCTACATATTCAGAACAGTAACAGGTAACGTGCTTAGGTTACTTATTTCGAGTAGCGGGTAGCGGAGTTATGTTAATCATTACTTTTTCCTTCCCGGTATTTAAAAAAATAACACTCCAATTGTTTTTCGTGTTTCTAGGCGACAAGCCATGTGAATACGTTATTGAGTGTTTCGAATTTTTCTTTTTTTTTTTTTTCTCGTAAGTATTTAGCTGAAACCATAAAAAATATGAAGTAATTATGATGTGTTTTTGGATGGACATTATGTTTTTTTTTGTTTTCTTTAAATATGGCGCGTATCCGTACCCGTAACGTCAAAACAGTAAAACTTGTTAATTCATAATTAAAAATGTAACGCAAATGAAACATACGTCACTGTTTATCAATAACGGTAACGGCAATGCGTACCTTTTATTTCGAGATAACGTAGGACGGCGACGTGTTCATTTTAGTTGCAAGTAGCGAGTAACGTACATTGTTACTTTTTTGGTAACGCCTACAACACCGCTAAATATGAACACTTGACGTCAGGCCTGGGGGTTGTTCACGTTTTGCTGCACGACATGACAACAGACCCGTAGGTATGCCACCTCTGTTGGCTTTACTACTCAAAACACGGCTTCTCTGAAGTACCATGTCAGCGTTGACAGCGATGAGGTTAACGTCAGAAGTCCGGGGAAAAGTACGCGGCTCTGGTTCATTTCGCCGTATAAAAGACTCCCAACGCGGAACATGCGAGCAGCGTTCAGGCAAAACATCCCCATATGTATATATAGGCGTCTACAGCAGAGTGGGGTGTCGCCTGTTATTCGAGGCATAGGTCAAAGCCCTTCAAACGCTGCCTTTAGAAAGGTGGACATTTTACGTAACAATGAATATCACTTACCTCATTAATATGAGCTAATTACAAAACATTTTTGCACGTCGTACTTGACTGCGCTGAGCACCCTCTTAATTGGATCCAGGAAAACAACTTACGCCCTCTGAGCCCAATGGCGTGAAGTGAGTTGTTGGGCACCATTGCAGAATCAAGCACATAACCCACACAAGCCCAACTAAACTATTCATAGCAGCCAGGCAGCTCATCTTTGAAGTGAAAAAAGGCAACGTATCAGTCAAAAGACAACTGTGGGCAGGTGCCGAAGGAGTCCCCTCGAATAGCATTAATAAGGAAGAGCTTCCAGTTATGGGTATCAAGATAGTTTGGGCCCATTTAAGGAAACGGGAACAGCGACAGGAGCAGTATTATTACTATCGTAATAAGTATGGTAATACGAATTAACATAGCTGGGGGGCTATGTTCGACAAATATTTCGTTTCTCCTAAAAAGAAACGGAAGTGATGGAAGTGACGATATCGCATCTGATTTGTTAAAGGCTGAAATGACGAAAGTTTCCTTTGTCGTCATTTGAGCCTCTAGCCAATCAGACGCGATATCGTCAGTTCCGTCACTTCTGTTTCTTTTTAGGAGAAACGAAACATTTGTCGAACATAGCCCCCCTGGCACCAAAATCTGTGATCGGGTCTTCCTTTCTAACAAAAATAAATTAAAAAATAAATTAGAATATTTTTCCGCCATGTTAATTGCCTTACATGAGTAACAAACTAGTGGTTAATGGTGACTAGTTAATTCGAGCGAGTTGTTATAATGAAACAAAAAAAGCGAAAGAATATGAACATAAGATATGTACACGGACGACCACACTCTTTCAAATAGCAACGACGTGGTTTACCATACATAATGTGAGTGACAGGCACGTAGCCAGGGGGGGTCCCATGGGGCCCGGTTCCCCTTCCCCGAAATCTTCTATTTTGCTGGGGCCTCCTCTCCCCCCTCCCCCTCATACAGCATTTTTTCATTGACGGGACCCCCCGAAACAAAATCCTGGCTACGTGCCTGGTGAGTGATATCAAAATCAAACTGATAAAGCGAAATATTCGGTGAACTTAATAATCCACCTCCCGAGGGTGCATAGGACATGTAGTAAATACTTCTAACTTGGAAAGGTCGGTTAGTTCATACAAATTGCACTGTGAAAAAAGCACAAAAAATACTACGGAAAAGAGTGATAACTGACAAGACCAATCACTGACCTTGTCACTTTTCGATGTTTTTATTTTATTTTTTATTGTTTTTGGAAGGCAGTGAATGATAATGAATTATTGAAGCTTTAGGGATACTTATAAACCACTGGTTTACGGTGTACTAATTTTCTTATGTCGTATATGTATAGGTATCGTGACTGCTTATGCGCACTTGCGATTGTGTTCGTGTGTAGATAATATTTCATGTAGCGTCTTGGATGTATAGTATACCATATATTATATATTCCTAGTTCACATGTATAAACAACAGAGATACTAGTTCGAAAAACATTGTCCTGAAAAAGAACTTTCATTTGGTCTAACTTTCTTTGCAAAAAGACTGCCAGACTCTCTGGGCCCAGGTGGTCTGGATCGTATTGGAACCCTATTCAGATGACCAAACGTTTGTTTACTTGGGTTTATTTTGCGAACGTTTTAAAACACGAGGTTTATATTTTATATAGGTAGGTCATTTCTGCTCAGTTTGCTGTTGATTGTAATGTTGAGCATTCTCAAGTTTTCAGGATTTAAACATGAATAATAAATCCTTGCCTTAATAGGTCCATCAGCTGATTTCATAGACCAATTTGAGATGTCACGTTGGTAAACTTAATACTTTAGCGACGTAAAAGTCTGCCTACAAACATTTAAATAGAATGAGTGGCTGTTCTATTTAAATAATAAAAAGGCTCTTTAACCACGTAATTCTCGCGTGGCTTTCACTTAGAAAATGATTTTTTAAGTGCATTCTTATTAATCTAAAGTTGGTTCAAGCTGCGTAAAAGAAAACTTCAAACTGATCGTCGAAAAACCATCGTGTTTTATATCACCTATGTTACGCCGGCAGATGCAAACCTAGGGGTTTGTATATGGGGATTTCCAGCGCCCCGGTTGTGTGCTAACTGATGAGGAAAAAAAGGTTTACTTCAAACTAAATGTTTTACCTTGAGAACAGTTTCATCAATGCCGTTGTGAAACAGGTGAGGGACAAGATTATATTTGTGTTTCATTTGGTAGTCTAGCTCTATTTTGGCTTGTGTCGCCTACACGCCAAACCGCGAGACAGAAGACAATACCGCAAAATCACAAGGTCATACCGCAGCATGTACAATACATCAACATGTTACCTTGGAGCACAAAGGGCCCCATTTGGGTAGTCTCCTCTGCACGGTTGTCGCAAACTATCCTTGAAGACACTTGCAGGCAAATAAACAAATATTAAGCGAAATGATTTTGTGAAGGCATCAACACGTTGCTAAATATTAGCCAGCGTTAATCGGTTTGCTGCGCATTCATGCGGTGAATGAAAAATGAGGTGGCGCGGTCCACACATTATTCTTCTGATTATCGGTACCGTGGACAGGTGTTTTCAACGTGGAACACTATTTTCTTCGCTGCTAATGACGACACGTTTACTTATAATTAGAAAAGCGTCCTCAGTGGTGCCTTCATTAGTAAATAATTAATGGCTACTCTGCAACTAAAAAGATGAACAACATCACACAAATGCTTAGAGAGAGGTGAGAGGAAAATATAATAGAAAATATATATTTCACTTCGCGTAATAAACACGTCTTATTTTTTGTTGTGCCTCGATCAGCATTGAAGCATAGCGCTCACGAGTTCCCCAACGATACAAAACCAGCTGTTTGCCCATTAAAGGTTCGGCTGCTGCAATCATTTACACCTTTTTGTTTCCTCTGCAGTTCTTAGTTGCCTTTTGCTAATTCTATCTTAATATTGATGTTTACACGCCCCGTCATTTCGACGCATTTATGTAAACAGAATAGCAAGTGAACTAAAGAACTGTGCCCTTCAGATCATGCCAATATTATTAGCACCGAGTTTTCAACTCCTAATTGTTTTAGGCCTCAATTTATGGCAAAGCCCAAACTACCCTAACTTGTATGGCGATTTTGCGAATGCAAATGTAGCCGGCTTGACAGACATTTCTGTGTTCGATACATTCAAAATTGTTTATGAACGGCTCCAAATTGTCCCATCCCAGTCAGTGGAAAGTTCCCAAGTTGCCAGGGTCCCGTTTATTCTCAACTCTAGGTCCACAATACACACCCGGAACCTGAATGGGCCAAAGATTAAGTGCACTATGATTTGCTTGCACTAGCGCTATTTGCCCGCTTTGTTGCCGTTTAGACCCGTGTGCTCGGGTGACATTCTTTGCGTCGTAGCGACCGCTATAAGGTTTTAATAAATCTTTAAAGGCCCAGCTACATCATAATGTGGTCGGGCGTTGCTTCTTAAAACACATTCTGCCCTCAAAAATAAGAAAATAAAAAATCAAACAAAAATTTTAATTTTTGTGTTTAATAAATAATTACATAAATAATGTATCATCTTATCTAGTGACCGTCATGGCCACCAACTTGGCCCCATGTCTAAAAGAATGATAGCACAAGTTTTTTTTTTTTAATAAAGAGAATCCTCGAACTTGAGAAAAGGACACCGTTACAGTTTCCACATGTAACTACGTACGTTAGAAAATGTGGGTTGTCGACATTGTTTCTGCTTTTTACTTAAGGAATCAGAGAAATGACATTTAAAACAAACGGTTTTTAATCGTTTCCTGGTATCAAAGGCTTATAAATATTACTCACCTAAAACATTATGCGGTGTTCTAGGCCACTTCGGGCAAAACAAGTTAATATCGATTCGTTGACAGGTCTAGTGCGAAATTTGGCCTTTGGCCAGCTGTCGCTGCTGCACGTACGCTAATCCTGTTGAGTAGTTAGGATCCATATAACCTTTTTATTTTAATTTCTTTTTTGTGGAAAAAGAAAAAAACTTGCACACCATGGGAAAGTTCTGTTTTCCTAAGCCTCGGGTTGCCACGAGACGATCTGTTTCTAGCATATTTTGTGGAACTCCTTTGCTTACAAGTCCAACTACGTGGTAAAGATTTGTCTCCACGATCAGAAATTAGCCGGGGGAAGACATTTACGCTGCAGCAGTGACCCATATAGATTAAAAGGTTAAAAGGCGCGAACTGAAACAGGACAAAATACGAAACAGGTACGATACGGACGCCAACTTCCAACTAATTCAATGTAACACCACAGATCGTCAAATTGTCGAGCACCATCACCCATAAACGCCCCTAAGCAACAAGATAAAGGTTTCTATTATTCACCACTCCTAGCCATCAAGAAACAACTTCTTTGTTAAGCACATAATGAGGTGTCCTATTTACGCATTTGTCAGCCGTTTTTGTTTTGTATACAGAAAGCCTCGATTATCTCCCTTTCCAACTTCTCAGCCCTTCTCTCAAGAAACCAAGCGCTTGTCCGTGTCGTACGTGCTTTTTTTGTCCTTTCCCAGGTAGCACCGAGTTCTGGGCCGAAACTTGGCTTTTGTCTGGGAGTTTAGGGCATTGAAAAGCCCGAAGGAGCCAAAGTAGAGCCAAACCTGACCTCCCTTGGCAGCAGTTTGGGTGTTTTGGCCCTAATTCGCCAAACAAGTGCCAAACTTAGGCTTCACTGCCTGGTAGTTCGGCTATCATCTGGCATCTTTGGGCCTAAATCGCCTAACAAATGCCAGAGTTAGGCTTACTGCCCGGTAGTTCGGCAGATATTTGGCATTTCTGGACCAAAATCGCCAAACTAATGCCAAAGGTAGGCTTCACTTCTTGATGTTCGGCTGTCATCTGGCACCTTCGGGCCAAAATCGCCACAGATGTGCCAGAGTTAGGCTTACTACATTGTAGTTCGGTTGACATCTGGCATCTTTAGGCCCAAGTCGCCAAACAAGAGCCAAAGTTAGGCTTCACTTCCCGATAGTTCGGCTGTCATCTGGCAGCTACGGGCCAAAGTTGCCAAACAAGTGCCAAGGTTAGGCTTCGTTTCCCAATAGTTCGGCTGTCTTCTGGCAGCTACGGGCCAAAGTCGCCAAACAAAAGCCAAGGTGAGGCTTCGCATCCCGATAGTTCGGCTGTCATCTGGCAGCTACGGGCCAAAGTTGCCAAACAAGTGCCAGAACTAGGCTTACTGCCTTGGAGTTCGACTGATGACGTGTTGGTACTTTTTAATCATTTAGAAAGTGGAGACACGTAAGGGACGATACATACAGGACAATCTTTCAACTTCAACAACATTTATTTTCGGCTTCAAGCTCAAAGCCCGCCCGCTCCGTGGAACTACGGGAAAGGGAAATCTTGGGGGAAGGAGAGGAAGTGGAGGAAGTGTACGCGATCCCCCTGTCCTGCGGGGCCAGGTACATCGGGCAAACGGGGCGACGCTTCAACGACCGACTCCGAGAACATCAAATGGACGCCGAAAGAGCTGCTTCGGATTCTCAGCACCCGATCGTCATTCACGGGAGAAAATGTCCCGGCTGCGCTCCTAATTTTGCCGGCACGACAGCCATGGGAGGCCACTGCGAGCGAGTCGGGAGAGAAATAATTGAGGCCTATCGGGTGGCGACAAACCCGCAAAACGTAAGCACCCCTTCCATTTCGCTCTCAAGAAAGGAGATTATCTTTCCGAGGCCCACAATGGAAGCCGAACGCTGACAGACTAGGCACGGCGACAAGGTCACCGGCAGAAGCGGCCTTTCCTTTCATTCCATTCAATTTCATTCCAGAGACGGGCTGGGATTCCCCCGTCCCTTATTTCCCTACTGTTGAACAGGTCGGGATACACTCTCTCGCCTGTAGCTTTGGCTATACAGCAGTTTTTTTTTTATAGGTTGGCTTCGTTTTTTTTGTTTTTTTTTGTTTTTACTCTAAAGCGTCGAAAATGCTGAGGGAGCTTAGCTGCGTTGTTGATGCCCCTTCGACCTCGCCTTTTGCAAATCCTCCCGACCTGCTTTTGTGTCTTCGTGTGGCTGTCAGCGAGCGCAACAGCCGCTTTAAGCAAATTAAAAGGGTGGAGCGAAACGCGTGACCTCTCTGCGTAGGACGCGTGGGACAAAAACGTTTGGACGAAAATTTTTTCACGTGACTCTCTCTGTCACGCTGATGGGATCTTTGGGGCTGTTTTCGCCGTTTGCCTAGTTATAGAAATAGGCGGGCCACGTAGGTCTGGTTTTCGAAATGCGCTCTTCAGTGTTCTGTTGCTTTCGGACGTTGCAGACGCGGCCGTGTGTTTTCGTCGTAAACGGCCGGAATACGTCCATGCCAATGTTCGGTAATAGCTATTTTTTTCAGCGGAGTTCGTGGAATTCTTGTGATGTGTTCATTGGACACGCTTCGACAAAAACTGCTCTTCGCCGACGACGAGACGTCAGTTGAATGTGCGCAACCTTCCTACTCGAGTGTGTTTGTGGGGTGCCTCAGATGGATTCTGCATCTATCAAGGATTGCATGATATCGCTCTTTTATTAGTAAGTACACTGCAACCATGCTTCTGATAGTAGTCCTGCTTTCCTCTCAATCTCCGCGGTTTTTCGTGTGATGAGTTTTGTTTGGCATGAGGACAGTGTTAGGTTTTATTTTATAAAGTTTATTAAACTTCTGGGAGTGATCGAAAAAATTTTGCTTGTCCGCATATGTGATTGGATATGCAGCAAATGATATGCAACGTACACATACTTGCACGACGTTCAGCCAATACAGAGCAGACGCATCGTAGAGTGTTCGCACAATATTGCGCGAACGCTAGGCCGGGGCAAAACGGCTCTACGGCAATACCTGCCGGATATCAAACGGTGGTGCAAAACTGGACGTTTGAGCGATATTGGAACCGACTTTCGGCCGGCACTGGCACGATAATACAAAGTATTGCCGTTTTGCTTGGGAACGGAGGTGATGACATCTTACCATCGTGTTCCCAACGCTTATTTAATTTAATTCTCTTCTGGGGAGCGTGAAGGAGCACTTCTGTGACACACCAGAGATATTCCAAACTCAGGGACGCCTCTCGTCTTTCTTTGCCACTTTTGGCACTTCAGTGGGTAGCCAAAGAACTTCGGCATGCCCCGAATCGCCAAATTAAGATTTACTGCGGCAGTTATGACTCAAGTCTGGCACTTACTTCGGCAGAACCATGGCGCACCAGAGAAAAGCCAAACTTGTCATGTCCGAAATACCCAAATTAGGCGTTGCTTTAGCAGTTAGGGCTCAAGTCTGGTACCTACGAGGGTTGTCCGTAAAATAAGGTTCCCAAAAATTTTTCACAATAAAAACAATGTTTATTGGCATTGAATATTACATTTTTGGAAAGCTTAGACTCTGCCTTATTTTTCAAAATAATCGCCGTTGAGATGAATGCACTTTTGCATGAGGTGTACCATCTTCTTTATACCTGAATCCTAGAACTCTCCCGCCAAGCCGTGAAGGTAGCTTAAAACCTCTTCTTTCAGATCCTCTCCGGTTTTGAAATTCGTCCCATCCAACTGTTTCTTCAATTCAGGAAAGAGATGATAGACACTTGGGGCTGTGTCTGGGCTGTAGGGCGGGTGTGCGACAGTATCCCATTCAAATTTGTTGATGAGATGGTTTGTTACACGGGTGATGCCCGGACGAGCATTGTCCTGATGGAAACGCACTCCCTTCGTAAGCATGCCTCTCCTCTTGTTTTAAATCGCGTGGCGAAGGTTCTTCAACGTCTCACAGTAGCGGTCCGCATTGATTGTTGTACCGGCAGGCATGAATTCGCACCACAATAACCCCTTTCTGTTCCAAAAAACGCTCGCCATCACTTTGCCGGCATACGGTGTTTGTTTGAACTTCCGCGGCTTCGGCGACTCTGGATGTTTCCATTGACGGGATTGTTGTTTCGTTTCCAGTGTCGTGTAGCGGACCTAGGTCTCGTCCCCAGTGACAATAGAGTCCAAGAATTCCTCGTCATCAGTTTCGTAGGCCTGAAGAAATTCGCGGGCCGCTTCAGCACGTTGCCGTTTGTGGTTTTCCGTAAGCATTCTCGGGACCCACCTTGCACAAACCTTGGCATACCCTAAATGGTCTGTCAAAAGTTTGTCAATGCAGGTCTTGCTGACATCAGGGGTCATCTCGCAGAGCTCCCGAACCATCACCCTTCGATCTTTCAGCATTGTTTTTTCCAATTTCGCAATCGTTTCATCCAAAACCGATGGCCGTCCAGAACGCGGTTCGTCATAGACGTCTGTACGTCCGTCTGAATTCTCTGCACCATTTGCTCACGTGATGTACGCTCATACACTTTTCTCTGTAGACGTCCCAAAGTTGGAAATGAATGTCCACCGGCGCCGAGTTTTTTTTTTTTTTTTTCTTACACAAAAAACGAATCACTGAGTGTAATTCGCACCTGGCGGGAAAAGGGAGTGGGAGCTCCATCTCTAACGGCTGCCAAGCCAAGACTGAGCTTCGCAGGCAGCTCGCCGGGGCGGGGACTTGGAGAGGGGGAACCAAGCTGCACGTCAGTGTCGCCGGATCCCGCTTAACAGCTTTTCTCGCGACTGCAGCTCCTTGGGAACCTTATTTTACAGACAACCCTCGTACTTTGGCACAATTGTGGCAGACCAGAGAAAAACCAAAACTCTGCGTGGCCGAAATACCCGAATTATCGTTGCTTTGGCAGTTAGGGCTGAAGTCTGGCACTTACTTTGGCAGAACTGTGGCAGACCAGAGAAAAGCCAAACTTGGCATGCCCGAAATACCCAAATTAGGCATTGCTTTGGCAGTTATGGCTCAAGTCTGGCACTTAATTTGGCACAACTGTGGCGGAGCAGAGAAAAGTCAAACTCGGCGTGGCCGAAATACCCGAATTAGGCGTTACTTTGGCAGTTAGGGTTCAAGTCTGGCACTTACTTTGGCAGAACTGTGGCGGACCAGAGAAAGGCCAAACTTGGCATGTCCGAAATACCCAAATTCAGCGTGGCTTTGGCAGTTATGGCTCAAGTATGGCACCAACTTTGGCGCTCCTCTGGCGCACCAGAGAAGAGCCAAACTTTGGCATGCCCTAGGATCGCCCAACTAAGGCTATAGTCAGGCACCGTACTTTGGCACTGATGATTGCCATGGTGCAAAAACCTAACTGCGCCAAAGTTGGGCCCTTATGTTTGCCAGACCTTTGCCCAAGTTGGGCATTCCTCTGGCGTGCTACCCGCGTTTAATCGATATGTACGAACTCGCCCCAACCAAAGTTTTATCGACTCATATAGCTTTGAGTACCCGCAAATAGTTAGATACTTGGGTAACCGCGTCGCGGTACTAATCTTGAGGGACACATTACATCAAATATCTAAACACCCAAGCTTACAAGAACGTGGACTGTGATATGAAAGCTTCGTTAAAGCAGGTTATAAGTACTTGACTCTGATAAGGCTTACATATTTTTTAACAACACATTTTTGGACAGATTTTTATTTTGAGCTTTTGTCAACACGTGCCATCAGCATGAAATACTGCGCTCTACTATATTTTCTTGTCGCCTCGTTCCGAGGTCAAAGGTGCTGCATCAGTTTAAAAATATACCTCCAGGCACTTTTGAGAAAGCTAGCTGAACGAAGTCATCAGCACAGGCAGTGAATTACTGTCCTGCCAACCTGAGTTTTTGCAAGGAGAGATGCTTGAGCAGTTCTTCCACGAAAACAAATCATGTCTTGCCGACAGGATTTGAGTACAACGGAAGTTATGTTAAGAATATTAGGTCACGCCACGTTTAGGCGTCGGCTCAAAATAAGAATTTTGAATCATTTACAATGATATAACTGTCAAAACAAATACAATGGTATTCCTATCCGACTGTTCTATCGTAGCTCAAAACATTATTTACAAAGTTTCTTTGTTGTGCAAAAGGAATCTGCGCCTAACGAAGCGCTCAATTGAACGACGTGTAACAATCGCCAAAATATAAAAATGTATTTTATCTGCAAATTGGAGAAAAAGCAGATAAAGCAAAATCTTTTATGCGAATTCAGTAATCAGTTTTCTTCTAGCCAAAAGTTAGTCCAGCAAAAAAAAAAGTGTTTATTTTAAGCTCAACAGATTTGTTCCCAAAAAGAGCGTGAAAGCTTCACCAATTCGGCTTTTGCGGGTGAGTTATACGGCCAGGAGTACATAGTATAAGGTGTTAAGAATGGTAACGATCAGTCGGCTAATTCGCAAGAAAAGGTTAATGAACACTTTAATTATTGAAAATAAACGTATGATGTTATAGTTAGAACTTGATGAGCGAAATCGAAAGCAAGTAAATTAGTCAACATTAAAAAAGATTTGGAACACTTGGGAAGCACGGTGGAGAGCTAAAGTTACCACTCTTGCAACCGGAGCAAGACTGAAGGTGCGATAACGGGACCACGCGGTTTTTCCTTCCGCCCTCCCTGTTTTCCCGCCTCAACCTCATGCATGTTGCACGAGTGGTACAATTAGTACACTAAAACCCTTCCCCCACGCTCGAAGCTTTTTTTTTTTTTAAATGACAGATTTAGTGGTTTCGATAACGCTCAGCAAATTTCTAGTTGAAATTATATGTATATTTTTACTAATTCAAAACTTCATTAACACATTTTGATCAATTATTAGACCTATCACCAGAATTGTCACCCTATATTGTCTCCCCCTTGCCTTATAACTCACCAGCACCAACCGCATTAGTGGATCTTTCACAGTTTGTTTTAAACAAATCTTTTGCACTTAAACAAACATCACCTGTATATGTATTAAAGGCACACTAACAGGGCATTTATGCTGGTTCATGTTTTTATTTGTATGATCTTTAAGAGCCCAACTACCCAGAACGCATTTGCGGCTCGAAATTCGTTTTCTTTCCGCCCGAAAACAGCCTATCGAGAATTGACTGGAATCAGTAGAGCTCACTCTCTTTTCCAGGGTCACGTGGCGTTCAAACTACGTGTCTCAATATATTCAAAGTCTTGGGTAATCTAAGGCGCACATTTAATATTTCACGTAGAAAATAACATGAACCCCATATTGTGGCCTCCAAGACGATGCAAATACGTTAGTGGAAAAGAAATGTTGCACATATCGCAGGAAGTACATGTACTCCACGTCATTCTCAAGACTGCCATGTTACGCGGGCTGGACGACGCGATGGCTGCACGCGGCGGGCAAACATTGCGACGGACCTGGGCCCGCCACTTCAGAACTGTCGTTCGTGGTACCGGTTATTTGATCTTCAAGTGCTGAACATCGAGCGCGAGGGAAATAAGTGCAAAAATAATCGCACGACGAACCCTGCACAGAACTTCGTCGTTGTCGTCGTCTGTTTCACACTCCGGAGAAGCGAAGAAAAAAAAAAACGCTGTCGGACTTGCGGCCGTGAGCTTTCGTGCTCGTGTTTCGGTTTTAGTCTAAAGCAACCGAGTTTTTTTTTTTTTTTTTTTTTTTATACGTGACTTCGTAGCAAAATATTGCTGGGGTGGTCCCTAACGCCACATTGTGGAAAAAACAAAGTGCTTTTGGGGGTTTCAGTGTTCCTTTAAAAATGCTTAAATTATTACAGAATTATTACAGATCAACTTTTTTAACCATTTTATTTAAATTATTTATATACAATGTTTGATTTTATATCGTTTTGTTTGTTATTTGGACGCGCTTGGTGTGAGCTTAAGATTTATAGAGGATTTCATACTAACAATTTTGTTGCATGAAGGCTTAAAAACGTAATGTCAGTCCATTATGAAATGGGTTCTGGCGTCTTCGCTGTTGATATGTACTTGTGCCTGTAATTAACAAGAAAACAAAAGCAGACGTTACTCCAGCCTCGGCTGCTGTAAACCCGTGGTACATAATCTCAATAAAAATTGCTTGCTTCAGAGAAAAAGGAAAAATAGTGAGAGCTATCTTTACTGCACCCTTCGAGCCACATACCAACACCATGTTTAATAAACTCGAAATTTTCAAAAATTCGTACCCTATATCAGAGGTCTCAAACACATAGCTCGTGAATCGCTGGGACGCGGTAAGCAGGCAATTGGCTGCGAGCCCCCGTTCCCATTTCTCGAGCGCTAGAAATGGCATGCGTCAAAGTGATCTTATCTAGCAGATTTTGTTTCTGCTCGAAATGTAGCCCTGCTTTCTTAACGTGTTCACATAGTTTATACTTACTTCTGTTCATCTGACCGGGGTTTCGTTAAATGCATTGATTTGCAGCTTTTTGTCATGTTAATCACCTGCACGATAATTCCGCTACTAGTGTACAAGCGCGAGCTCTTTGTTGAAGGCCCCGTCTCGGCTCGACGAATTCTCGATCAGCAGGAGAAACAGCCAAAGATAAAGCTATGAGCTTGGAATTCTCGCTTTAAAAAAGATATCGCCATAAAGAAATCTCAAACTGTTATAAAAACAAGCAGGAAAGCAAGAACTGTCGTAATAACTGTTTTTTTTTTCAGAGACATGTAGAGCTTGGTTAAGTCTTGGGACAAAGGAACAAGGGGTACGACAGTGATTGCTCTATTTTCCTATTAAAATGGCAACACGTCCGCGGGCAGAGCCATTTTAATTATTTTTATCATATCAAGTGGGGGTCAGAGTGGTCCTCTAAACGAATCAAAGCTAAAGATATAAACGAGAAATCTGCGAGTTAAAAAAAAGCGTTGAGCACGAGGGGAGGGGGAGGGGGGGGGAGGGGGGTTAAAAACATTTTAACCCCCCCCCCCCCCCTTTCCGCTTTCCGTCGACCCTCGACGTTTCGGAGGTTGGCGATCTGGCCCCCACACTGAAGTGAACCTGAGACGCCTGTCCTATGTAATCATCGATTATGCATGAATATAAAAAATGAAAAATAGCAAACTGTCATCTTAACGAAAATAGCAGCTTTAGATATAAAATAGTCCCTTTTACCTCTCCCGCCATATAAATATTGGAAGGTTCTCATATGCAGATCTAACCATGGGCAGACAATGCTTGGACATTTTGTTCCTCGAATTTTAAACATAATTAAGAACAATAACGTAGATATAGGCACAATTTTTACAAAATAGTTACGTGGCAAGTTTTTGCAAATAACTTAACCAACAAAATTTAAACTTCTTATTTTTTTTTCTGGCTACGGTATTCGTTTTCTAATATTACTTTGCTAACCTCGTTCACACAATAATTAGTAATATGAAAGTAAACTTACCTCTACGACTGCGACACCAAAATGCTGCTTCGAGTCCTTCTGGCCAAAGGTTCTGTCAGTAGTCGTAAGATTTATTAATTCTGGAACAAAGAATACTCTGCATATTAAATATTGAACTGAATACTTCCCGAAGTTATTTCATATATATAAATAGGTGTTTCCTGGGTTTTTATTTAAACCTTCAAACCTTCTGACATACAAAATTTATTGAGGTTTAAAGCTGTAATAATTTGTATTCAAAATTATAAATAAAAAAATCGACTGCATGTTTGGTCTTTTTGCCAAACGCGTTTAAATGCGGTAGTTTGTTAGGGTCATCACTTGTCTAAAGTGTATTTTAAACGTATACAAAGGTTTATTGAAATACTTTTAATGCTTTAGAACACTTTTAAACTTAGTCGAAACGTCGAAATGCGTAGAGCGTCGACACTTGACGTTTTTGATCGCGTTGATGTATTTCGACACGAAGTACATCGCGTTGATCCTTAACGATCCACGCGAAGACTGATTCGACCTTAAAGCGTGAAGCTCAAGCAGCCTCCGCTGCTTGAGCTTGGCGTTGTTCGTACGACTCTAGTGGCGGAGTCTCACTAACTTGGGGACTCCACCGTCTCGAGCTCGACACGGTTCTGCAGATAGTAGCGCCCGCTTGCAACGCTGAGTCGGTGACATCCTGTGTTCGCTGGCCTCCTGATGGCTGGCGGGGGCACGCTGCTGACGTTTCGGTGCCGCTGAAGCAACACGGCCTGCTGAGCCCACACGAGCCCACCATTCAAGGGCTGCCTCTGGCACCATCGTTCTGCTCCTTTCTTTTTTGCACTTTCCATATCTCTCGAGTCCACGTGCTTTCTCACAACACATGATTCTGCTTGTCACTTTAATACTTGTTGGGTCCGTAGCACAGTCAGCAGCGCACTCGCCTTTCAAGCTGGTGACCAAGGATCAATCCCCGTTCACCGGAAAAATTACACTTTTCAAGATTTTACAGCGGTTACGGACTGACTGACTTACACATTTCGTGTTTACACGTTTTGCGCTTACGTAGCTCCTGAGGTTGGTTGGCCCTATAAAGCTACCGCTTTTAAACATACCTTCCACAGCAAGTCATGTGGGAGGAAACGGACAGCCATTTTAATTCTGAGCAAGACTTACTTGAAATCTACAAGGACAGAAAGCATTGCCTCCTTCTTGTAAGAAGCCCTAATAGTAGTCTCAACTCAATATGAAACAGAGGCAGGCAGAAACGGATGCATAAATTGGCGTTCGTCGTGACCCAGAAATGCAGACACAGTAATCAGTTGTCATGAATCGACCCCGACGATATGCCCCTTTCGTCAATTTCGCAAGGTTTAAAAATAGACTATAATGGACTCTCCTCAGTACAATCATTACCCCTTGTGCAAGATATCTGTAAAGTGTCACCGGATATCCTTTTCTTTAGAACGCAGCTCTTAGGCGCTCGTTCCCGTGTTTTGCGGCGTCGCCGTCGCCGTCGGCGTAACCACGCGCGTTGGATTATGGCACGTCACAGGCCTATACACCAATAAAATTGCCCGCTAAATTTAGCGAAGAAACTGAATCTGTCCCTTAGCGAAAACTAAGACGTTTGAAATATACCACATTCTAATTTGAGTGTATTTGAAGTACAGCTCATAATTATAAGTACACAAAAAAATGAAAGCCGTTTACAACTCCCTGTAACGCCGAATTAGAGCGCAGCTCTTGAGGAGGGGTGGAAGGCGCGGGGGGGTCACGTGACCTCAGGGGGGTGACGAGATCTGGGGGGTCACGTGACCTCGGGGCGGTCACGTGACCTCGGGGGGGGGGTAACGTGACCTGGGGGTCGGATGACCTGTCGGGTCATGTGACCTTGGGGGGTCCCGTGACCTTGGGGGTCACGTGACCTTGGGGGATCACGTGACCCTGCGGTTATGCCGACGCCGACGGCGACGGCGACGCCGATGGCGACGGCGACGGCGACGCCGATGGCGACGGCGACGCCGACACCGACGCCGCTCAAGCCGGAAACGGGCGCCTAAGAGCTGCGCACTAATAGACCGAAAATATACACTTCTTTTGGAGCGCAGCTCTTAGGCGCCCGTTTCCGGCTTGAGCGGCGTCGGCGTCGGCGTCGGCGTAACCGCGCGGTGCATTATGGGACGCGTCTCGTCACTGATGACGTCATCAGTGAAGATGACGATGCGAATACCGATGATGTCATCGGCATCCGCATCGTTATCGTCATCATCACTGAGGACGTCATCAGTGAGGTCACTGATGACGTCATCTGGATTAAGATCGTCATCGTCACTGATGACGTCATCAGTGACGTCACTGATGACGCCGTCGGCATCGTCATCGACACGTGACCCCCAGGTCACGGGACCCCAGGTCACGTGACCCCCCCTTCCCCAGGTCACGTGACCCCCCCCCCCCCCCGATGGCAGTGACCCCCCAGGTCATGTGACTTCCCGAGGTCACGTGACCCCCCCTCCCCCCCGAGGTCACTTAACCCACTCCCCCAGTACCCTTCCCTCCTCCTCCTCAAGAGCTGCGCTCTAATTCAGCATTACAGGGAGTTGTAAACAGCTTTTTTACTTGATATTAAAATATATTTCTGAAAGTATTTTTAAAATACCTTTATTTAAAGTACATTTGAAGTACTCTTCATGCGTTCTGAAATATGTAAATACTAAATTAGTAGGCACAAAATACCTGTCACATAGATTTCTTAAAATAATATTTATTTCATGCAAAATATACTCCAACCCTAATAAAAATGCAGCGATCAAAAATATGTGCAGAATACTCTTAAAATACCTGGAAATGGTAAATACTGTTGTGTTATACTTTAAGTATATATTGACTGCAATACTTTTGTAGTTCTACTTAAACTACCAAAGTATTGAAAAGCTCGCCTATCAGAAATTCACTTCAAGCGGGTGTGGAGTGCACTGATGTGCCTAAATACAACACTTGATTAGTTTCTCAATTGAGTTGTGCAGCATCGCACAGATAAATCAGCCCAGTTTATGTTATTGGTTTCTTTTTTTTGTATTAAGAACACACCTGAGGAGTTTCTTGCACACCAATCTCAAACGGGGTTTGGGAACTACAACCACAACACTTGCTGATGCTTTAAAGCTTCAGCAAGTGCTGTGAGCAGATATGTTTGGCGTGGTTGTGTTAGCACAATGTTAGTTCACTGGATGGGAATACTCACCATTGTATGTTATGTGAGTAGTGTTTTTAATATAGCCATGTTAATACCATATTAAATAGTCAATTAGTAATGAAAAGAAAAATAACAATTTTAAATCGAAGAAACTGCCTTGACTCGCTTCGTCCTGGGTGGTGCTATGCAGAGAAGCAATAACCTTTCTTATAGGAGTCGCTTGTGTGGATATTGTTTCAGCGACTACGCCGAATTATTTTTAGTTGTACCATTGCTTTTAAGTAAAAGATATTGACCACGAACTTCAAAACACTGTTTCCCCTTTGACAGACTCCCAAGAAGAAGATTGAATACTTTGAACCTTAATAAGGGTAGAGGAGGTCACCGGCCAAATGATTACCTTCAATATGTAGGCTATATAAGGCTGCAGCAGTCAACCGGACTGTGATTCAGGTGTTGAGTGCTGCATTGTGTTTGTGTTAGTTTCTAACGTGTAGTTGTGGGATGTATTTAGAAGTGCCTTCAAATAGGCAACCTGCAATGCTGTTTGGTTTGGCGCCATCTAGCGACTGAAGCAAGAAATATTGGGTACCCCTGGGAGTGGCGGCTGCATTGTTCAAACGTGAGCTATTGCTCTGGTGGCGCCGCTGAACCTAGTGTCTGAAGCAAGAAATACTGGGTATCCCAGGAAGCCGTGATCGCGTAACGTGCCAGTTGAGCGGAAGCTACGGCCCTGGCGAGCCAATCGGAACGTGACTGCGTATCACCGGAGCGCGCCTCAACTCCGAAGAAGTATCAGGCTTTTCGCTGCGTCATGCTCCAATATGTGTGTGTTGCGCTCGTATACGTCGCGCATTTCGAAGTCTTCGGCACGCAATGTGGGGCTTATCGTTCGCCGTTTGCCAAGTTACAACGAGACAGGGTATGACCGTGCGCTCTCACCCTGCTGGCGCCGCCTGGCCGTTGCCGGCTGCCTATACCACAGGGACACCATTTACTGACAATGTCCAAAATAAAAAAAGTGTGTAGCCGGTATTTTATACACAAATGCCATCTTGAGGGGGAAGGAATTATATTTTAGGTATCTCTAAAATCTTTTCAAATTAATATTTCTGATATATTTTGAATACCTTACGCGCGTATTTCGAATGTGGACAAATAATACAGAATGAATACAAAAGTAATATCCATATTCAATATATTTCAACCTTGTTTCAAGTACGGTCTCTTTTTGCTAAGGGTAGGCCTGTAACGTCCCATAATGCAACACAGCACATTCAGGTTTCCCCGTACATTTAGCAGTAAAACTAGCGTCACATGATCTCAACGCCAATTCAGTTTCCCCGCTCAATTTAGCGGGAATGGAATTGGTATTCAGGTCACGTGATGTCAATTTTCCCGCTAAATATAGCGGAGAAATTGAATATGTTTATAGGTGACGTAACACAAAGTCATGTGACGGGATTTAGCGGAATTTAGCGGTGAAACTTTGGGAGGAGGGGAGGTTATGGAGGAGGAGGTGGCGAGGGGGAGGAGGTAGGGAGGGGAAGAACCAGGAGGACGAGGAGTGGATAAGTGGGAGGAGGGGAGGTACCCTCCTCTCCTCCTCATTCTTTCTCCTTTTTTCTCTCCTCCTCCTCATCCCCTCTCCCTCCCCTTTTCGTCCCCTCCTCGTCCTCCTTCTTGAAACCCTCCCCTCTTCCTCCTCCGTACCCTCCTCTCTTGCGTACCCTCTTTTCTCCCTTCTTCATAACCTCTCCTCGTCCTTCGTACGGTCTTAATACCACATTAAACAGCCAGGGACATGAATCACATGTGCTCACGGGGTCTGCCGAAATCAGGGACGCTGCCGCTCGCCACGGCTAGACGGGCAGACTGGCCGCCCCATTAACAGACACGCTTCTGCTTGTGGCGCTGAATGCAGCACTTCCGTGGCACCGCCTGGCCGTTGCCGGATGGCTCTGCGAGACTAAAGAGCTATTTTTTGTGTTTGTGTGTGTGTCTGTATTTTCTTTTCTTGCTGCTAAGCAATATACCTCAAAGAAAGAGAATGCGAGCATAAACATTCATATAAACAAATTATATTTATTTATATGTTTATTTACCCTATGGGCCAGAGATGCTAGAGAGAGGACTTGGGTACACAGGTAAAAGGAGGAGAAAAAAAATGCAGAATGGAACCAAAAGATTATATAGTAGTTTGGGCTCATTACAAAAAAAAAAAAAAAAGATTAATTATGGCAGTTCTATAACGCGCGCTATCGGGAATTCGGACGATGGCTCGGGGAAGGCGATTCCGCATTCTTCAGGTGTTAGGAATAAACGTGTCATGGAAATGTTAAGTGCGACTTGATGTAAGTCCAACTTTTTGATGGTGAACAATCCGCGATGAAGCATATTGAGGTTCTGTTAGTAGCCTATCTTTCGGAATTCAGTTGCTAAAATAGATCTTATGAAACAAGCATAGTGTCTACGTTGTGAAAGGAAATGTAATAATAAGCTTGATTTCATTGCAGTCCCACTAGAAGTACGATGATAGTTGGAAGGCATAAAACTAGATACGAGATTCTGAACAGATTTGAATTCTAAAATAAGCGATTCATACCTTGATCTCAGACGGAAGCCAAATATTTCAATTAAGTGGGAACTGATGTTTTATGAAGTAGTAAGATGACGGCTGTCGGCGCGTTTCTTCTGCGGTCGTATGCAATGGCTACACTTCACATCCACAAATTTTGTTTTGTGTGTGCGCTTTCTAAAATTAGCAAGTCACCCGTTCTCTTTTTATGTCCTTTAGTTTTAATCGTGTTTCGACTGGCCTTCGTTGTCTTTCGTCTCTTCAACTCAGTCGTTCGAGCGAGCCGTTTGGGCGCGCGGTGTGGGTAGTTTGCCGGTTTGATCTGGATAAGCATCGTACCGGCGTGCGGTCGTGCCGGTACTGCATGATGCACGTTAAAGACCCAAGGCGAGTGGTCCTAATGCACTGGCTACACTTCACATCCACAGTGATTGTCGATGTCGCCGTATTCGGGCAGAGTAAACACCTGCTGTCCACGCAGCCAACGGCTAATGGTGAATTCCACTCGTAGATCCAGAGCGCTTTCCAAAATCCGCGAGGGAGGCAAAATTCCGCTCCGTGGGACCCGCTCCGAATCGACGAGGGGAAGATAAACTCGCCTTTTTGGAGCGACCTCCCCCACACCCCTCCCCATCGCTTCCCCCTCCGCCATTCAAAATGGCCGCTGCTCGAACTTGACAAGCCCACCAACGCCTGAGCCGACTGATATTTCCGACGCAGAAATAACACGCGACACAGGCCGGGCGAAATTATACGTACCACGGCGCTCATGTCGCAAATAACGAAGACGTCCGCGTTCGGCACCGTCACATACCTTTCGGCCGCGTCGAAGCGGCGGGGCACGGACAGCGATTGCCAGCGGTGGATTTCAGATTTCTGATAAGACTTTAATAAACACAGAGGTAACAAACCATCACTTGCAGGGTCGTTGCCTAATCTCTTCTTGCTTTATTGCACGGGAAAACGCCGGTGGAATGCCGTGTAAAAAGGTAAACAATCACTGGCTGCGGAATGAACAGGCCTAACCTTGCGTCTGCCTCCGGCTTTCCTGTCGTTCTTCCTCTCACGATCACAGATGTCAGCGCTTACGATTTACCACGCTCCACATTCCCGGCTTTGTATCCCTGATCTACGCGAGGTAGAAGCGTTCGAGCCGTCACAATCCCACGTAAACAACCGATGCACCCGAACAGATCCAACTCGACGACCCGTCCGGCTGGTCCGGCCCGCCGATCTCGCCAACCTCGCCGCGCATGCGCACTGCCGATTTAGAAGGAAATCACGTGGGCCGCTCTGTCAGTTTCCGGAGAGATCTGTAAAATCCCGCAGAGATAGCTCGGCGGAGTTTGAGGCGCCCCGTGGAGCGGGAGTTGCCAGAGATCTACGAGGGGAAGTTGACCAGCTCGAGCCAGATCTGCGAGCGGAATATGCGCGCTCCAAATGGAGCGCTTTTGGAGCGCTCGAGAACTGCAAGCGGAATTCACCATAAGTTGTTTTATGTTGGTAGTTTGGAGTACGGTGCGTGCTACCGTCACGGTATCACGGTGCGTGCTGGCTCATTGACTTCACGTGTGAGTTCTCTACTTTGATACTATTTCCAAGGTCGTCTAACCACCTACTTTTTATCAAACTGTGTTTCCGCTAAATATTCAAGGTTACAAAACGAAGTTAAGAACATATTTCTTTAACTGTCCTCGTTTCCGCATACTTTTTTTTTTTATGCTGATGACGACCGCCGTGTTCACCTCAACTTTTCTTTCTAACAACTGAGAGCTGTGAACGTTCTTTTTTATTTTTAACACATACAACTGGTTCGCGGATGGTGTGACCGGAAACAGGACCTTTATATAAAAAGAATCACTGAGCCAGAACCGAACCGGAACAAAATACAAAGCAACCCGAATCCGAACCGAACGGCAAGAATGACCGGTTCAACTCCCCGCTTTTTACACCGCTGATTTTTTAGTGTTTGGGTGGAGCAGGAATAAAGAATTGGATTGAATATGTTTAGAAATCTCAAGAATCGTACAGCAAACATAAACGTTTACGGTTTAAAACTGGTTTCTAATATATGGTGCTACAGACCCCTGAGCTGGCGCCGCTTTGTCAGTTGTTTTCTGTTCTTGACGAAGTGCATGGTCTTATGGGGCAGGTATACGCAGCGTCACTTCTAACAGTGCACTGGAAGTGTTGTTGTGTATGTACACGAAGAAGAGAACAAGATGACTTCTGGCGACACTCACGAATTAGAAATTCTTAAGGCCTTCTGAAACAAACAACACACTAACCATGCATCTGTGGAGGGTATACGGTCTGTTTGCGAAGACAACTTGTGATTTTAATTTTCGGCGTCTGTTGCTACTCGCGAGCCTTTTACGCTCGATCGCTAAATCAATGTCTGAAGTGTCACTAGGTGCCACGAATCGTTTTGTGCGACCAAGTTTTCGCTTAGTAGAAGAAGTGCTTTGATGAAATTTTTGAATAATGTTACAGTCGTATTCGGATTTGATAACGTCAGAAGCTTTATTTTTTTCATTTTTAGAGCAACACAACGTGACTGTCAATGGCTATTTTTTCACGGTTAGAAATTATACGAGTGGAATGGGCCCAGTGTTACCATTCTAGGGAGTTTAAAGGAATGGAAGTGTAAGAAAATCAGTTTTCCCGGAATGTAATTGGAACGGAATTGGGCTACTACTTCCGCAACATTAGTCACAATCACACATATTACCGCCGCAGCAAAACAGCACTCATATATCTAACGATTTTCTTCTGTTTCACATAAAAATGCGTTTTTTTCTTAAACGAAGAGGTAAGTACGCTTTTTATTTTCTCTTATAGTCTCAATCTTATAGTATAATGTGTATAATGCACACGTTTACCTAAATAAAACAGTTAAATATGTTGATTAAAAACGTTTCAATGCTACATTGCGTATTTGAAGGGAGGGGGGCTCAAAGACGCAATGTAGCATTCGCAGTCCTTTTTTTTCTGTATTTGGAAGCTAAACAAAACGTCAACATGACAGGATTTGTTTCTTGAGACACGTACAGCAGAGAAATATATGAAGCTTCCGAGAGTTATTTACGGTAAAACAAATAGAGAACCTAGATTTAAAACAAACCTTGCTTCCGACACCACGAACTGGCAGCCCCTGGGCTGAAATGAATCATGTTTCAATCAAAAACCTTTCTCCCGGCCTTATCTCATAGCTTAGTTCAAACACCCACCGCAAGAAATTGAAGGGACCGCGCTCCCAGCTAATATCTGGACTGCGAACGGTGCCAACGGCCGGCCTCAGAAGAGCCCGCGGCCTCCTATCGGTCGAATGATCCGGCTATGAGGGCCAGAGGCACGGCGCGGTGAAATGGTGGGCGCGTTCTGGCTCCGCCTGCTTCGTCCGTCCCCTACTTATTTCCGCTCTGGTGACAGTCTAGGGATGACTCAGACCATTCTGGAGGTACGTTTCCATTGGGAAATCAGTTGTATACTCTATATCAACACTCCATGTGCATCAAAGGACGGTACGAGCTCCGACAGCCAATTCCGTGCCACAGGAGTGCCACGTGACCTTTGAGAGGGGCGCAGTAAGCAGCATGGCACTTAATTACGTGATAATTTCAGAGCACCTCATTGGCGTGGATGGCTCGAAGCGTTCTCTGTTGTCCATCGTTAGATGAAACGGAGCATAGTGCACGCAGCCATATCTCATCCGCCTCTCGTCATATTAAAGCTCACAACCACTGCTTACTTCTTCACCTACATAAGTGAACAGAATTATTGTTCAGAGGACATTTAACGGCTTCCGCTCAAAGGGTAAGCTACTGCGATTCAAGGCTTTACATTAGTTGACCGTGAGTTTAGACACAACAATACAGTGCGGCGACCAAGATGGTGCTATTTGGATACTGTTCTTTGTCTTGCGATGTCATCAGCTTCAGTAAGTATTACCCGCATCTGTGCCGGTCCACAAACAATCAATAAAACGAAGACAACACCTGGTTGAAATAGTTGATAAACCTCAGCATGTATACGTACAACAAAACTAGGGAAAGGATCCCATGAAGATCTTTAATCAATCAATCGATTCATTTTTATGAAGCTTGCGAGAATTTATTATGAAAGGAGAGCATGGACAAGGTGAGAGAAAAAAAAAAACGTTGCAGTACACATTTATGAACGTTATGATATTTTTAACAAAATTTAAATTGTTACCAGCGTATCTAAACACCGAAGGAATATTTTTGTTTTGTTTTAAACCTGAGTTTCTACTCTCAGAAGTAGTGTCCCATCAACTTTCTTTTAACTTCTATGTGCTATACCTAAACGCTGCTCACAGCAATTAGTCTTTTTTATTTTGCTTTTCTTAGTACGGAATCTTGCCATAATAAATCAGTCGACAAACACACAACCAACAAGGTGGTGCATGCTTTGTGTTTAGTACTACAAGAAAGATAACTGAGCGTGCACGAAGTCTAAAGCACCTCCGAAGGCAGCGGGTTTATGCTCGAAGCGGGAGGAAGGGAGTTCAGAAGAAGATGCGCTGAGCTTTTCTTTAAATTGGGCATCTTATTCTGAGACAGGGGTGAAATGTAAGTTTCAACTAAGGCGACCTGTCGAGAATCGTTCAATCTAGCTCTCAAAATTTATGTCTGTGAGGATCAATACTTAAGCAACTTATCTTTAAAAATACAGTGACTCTTAATGACAATGTCACATGCAGAAAAAGCTAAATGTAAATTTTATGTTAAAGCATCGTATGACACGACACAGAAGGAAACCCATGGAATCGTTGTGCTAAAAATGCGAAATGGAAATGGTCATCAGCTTCTGCAGGAATAAGTAGGGCCCGTGACATATTCAGGTTTCAGTCGAGGGACGTGAGGAGGGTGGCAAGCTGAGGACAAAAAGTGCATATCGATATTTTATATACAAATGGAGCTGACTAAGGAGCCGAGCATGAAGACTGCGGCCATGGTTGTAGGATTCATTAAATTCGATTGGGGAGGGGGAAGGTGGTTGAAGCCTTATTAGCAGACACCCTAGCGGTTTCTTCATTATATTGCAGCGATACTGCAACTTACGCAGATCAGTGCGTAATAACCCGTTCCCGGTAAAATTAGTTTGTGCGTTTGACACTTTCGCGGTTGTATCGGCGTTTTCTATATATATGTGACAATTTAAGCAAAACTATGTTCGTCTTTTAGAAGTATATTTTGTGAATTTTTGGTGTCCAAAAATGATATCAATATTCTTAAATAAAATTATGTTTCATTGAGACATGACGACTACTCATTAGGAGCGTTTGGGTGCGTCTACACGGCGTGGAGTGGTTTCAATGCCCTGGACCTATACGCCATGGAACACAGCTGAGACCGTCGAAAATAGCAATTCGTTTAAGCATTTAAACGCAAATAGACAAAACGTGGAATGTATTTTTACGTAACATTCCTCGAGAGTATATAAGTATATATGTTTTTTTTTTTTATTATTATTATGCGGAGGTACACGACAGTATAAACTTTGCGAAGAGAAGTTCATGGGGGCTCCCATTTTGAGGGACGCTGGTAACTCTTATCATGCGGCATGGTTTTTCCATACTAGGGTGCACGACTGAATGTATCTTCAAGCAAGCATCATAATAGTTACGTGTCACACACTAAATTATTCATGCTTTTGAGGCTGCCGAATCTTGTTATCGAATTTCACCAATTTATCTTTCTACATTTTGTCACATTTCATTGTTTTATGTGCTATAAGAAAGTTTTAAAATAACGTACACAATTTAGCGCACGCTAGCGCTAAATGTAGCGTTTGTGTTAGCGCACACTAGGCAAGAGTTTTAATATAGCGTTTCTCCGCCGCGACGCAAAAGCCCAAGCCTCTCTCACTTCTAACGACATCAATATAGAGTCACAATTTTTATTTCACTAACGAAATGCTCTAATTTAAGTAGAAAAACAAGTGTTTTGGTCTAGAGTAACATTTTAGATTTGTTTAAACAAGAGAATGCGACGCGAGCGGTAGACCGGTCGTGTCCGCTTGCGTCGCCTCGGCATGAGAGGTCTCGTGTACTTACCTTCGCCGAGAAATCTTCCCGCGTCGAACGCATCAAGCTGTTGGTGATCGTTGCCCACCTTACTGGGTTTTCCAAACCGAGTGCAATGTCATCCCGCATTTAAAATCGCAGTCGCGAGGATGCCGCCAACATCGCGCTCACGATGACGCCATAGCGGCCGCAGCCTTGGTCCTGGAGCCGTCATTTTTTAATTCTACTCATCTTGGCTTTGACCAACTTCTGATCACGAATCCTCCTTGGAGGAGCTCAAAGTCTCTTTGCGTACACAAACAATTTCCGAAAAAAATCACATGCAAAGCGCAAAACGTGGTAAGCGTTAGGTGCATGCGCAGTGGCGACGACGCTATTATTTGCGTACGCAAAGCTTTAGCGTGCGCTATTCTAAAACTCACTATTGATCCTGTAAGTGATGGCGTCACAACATGGCGCTGTGCTCCAAACAAACCGCTGTTTGGCGCACAGAGCACAGCACAGGACAAAATCGTATCAATGAAAGACGTTTACAAATTTCTGTATTGTGAAACTAGAGTGCAGCTCTTGAAGAGGACGAGAAAAGGGTATAGGGGGGGGGGGGGGGGCATGCACCTCCTCCTCTTCCGTACCCTCCCCTCCTCCCCCTCCCTTTGTTCTCCTCTCCTCCTCTCACCTCCTTCTTTTCCTGCTTTCCTCCTCCTCTCATACTGCCGTTGAATTTGTTCATGAGCTACGTGACTCAAAGTCGTGACGCCAATTTCCCCGTCAAATTTAGCGGAATATTTTCCCTGCTAATTTTAGTGGGAAAACTTTCCCGCTAGCTTTAGCGAGGAAATGTCATATAATGAAACACTCTCGGTTGCGCCGACGCCGACGGTGACGGCGACGGCGACGGCGACGCCGACGCCGCTCGATGTGGAAACAAGCGCCTAAGAGATCCGCTCTAAAGTGAGCTATTTTTTGTGAGCATTGTGTCTTCGAATATCTAATCATAAAAACGTTCTATATGGTCTCTGTACCAAAAGCGAAAATAAAATCTGTAATAAACTTTCACAGCCGTGTTTGCCTTGATGGCAGATGACACAATGGATTCGCTGGTTCGGTGGGGTTGTTTATTTTTCAGAGGGAGTACGCGACTGCGTTAAATTAAGTTTGTGACAAGCGACGAAACTTCAATTCCCGGAGTCAACTTTCTGTGCGATTTCGTAAGCGAAGAATGCCCGTGCACAGCTTACATTGACGCTCGAGGTGAGCGAGCACGCGAGCACCGGCCTGTGGTGCCCCCTTCCGCACTATTTTATAAGGTGAAAACACTGTGAGACCGAATCACCTACGATGACGACGTGAAGTTTATCAACTTCGAGGTGCAGGTCAACACACGTTTCAAGGAGTTTTGACGGCACGGAGTTTGGCACAAAATACGACCCCAGCTAAAAAATTGCGTCCGGGCGACGCCGCAATCTCAACTAATGCCGATAATAAAAATGCGACCCGCCGCGAGCAGCTGCTCCTTAGCGGGCGGCCAGCGGGTTGCCGATCGCTAAAGCAACATTGGACCGCGACGTCAGTATCGTTCTCTTTTTTTTTTTCTCCGGTCCGGGCGTTGCGCGGAGTGCGCTTCTTTGAGCCACAACCACCGCTACTTCGGCCTGTGATTGGCGTGTTTAGCCGTTGCTTTTATCTGTAGCCCGTGTAGCTTCGGTATAGCCTTTGGTTTATTTGCTTGTGAGGACTCCAAGACTCGTTTTAGCGAGCAACTTGGTGCGCCCAAGACTGCCCAGCTATTATTTGGAAGATGCCGAGTACAACTTGTAGCGCTGTGGGCTGCTCAAACAACCCGCTGCATAACCCGGAGGTGCTTTTTCATAAGTTTCCGACGGATCGGAAATTGGAGAAGGTGTGGGTGAACGCAGTTCGACGAGTGGACTTTGGAAAGCCTCGGACATTCAATGGAGCATTCACGCTCCATTGAATGTCCGTTGAATGGGGAAGGGTGGGCATGTAGAGTAAAACCACTAACTAGCTCCAATCACTGAAGTTAATAATGAAAAGGAAAACCGAATGTTCTGCTTTGTGTCACTGCTTGTTTACTACGCAATCTCGTGCGTAGTACACAGGTCTGTAACGACTACTAGCGAAGAGCCGGCGCGTGAAGCTCGATCATGCGATATAAACATTCGCCTCCCAATCGTTCGAACCCGTTACGCAGCAGTATTAATTAACATTGCGCTTGTGGATACCATAAAGGACTTTAAAAAATCGCGAAAGTTTGGATTTGTAAGTTACAACACTAATTTACCCAAGTTCGGCTGGAGGTAAATATAATATTTAAAAATGCCCCGCCCCAAAAAAAAAAAAAAAACAAACACTTGCCTTAGTCAAAAGTTACGAAGGAAAACTTTTAAAATCCTATGTATTCTAATAAAAAAATTGTTGTGGGTGGGGGTGGGAATGTGGAAGGGAAAGAAAGTGTTCTCACCTTACTAACGTTCTGTTTTCCACTATCACCCACAAAAACTTTTGCTAGCTTTGAGAAGAAAATGTCTGCCTAATGAACTTTCGTTTTCTTTTTCTTTTAGTGCGGCAAGTTTTTTTTATTTTTATCTTTTTATTTTACAAATTAGATTCACCACCTAGACGCACTTATGTGGTAAATTAGTGTCGTAGCTTGCAAATTCGGATTTTACGCGCCTGAGGAAAAAAGAACAAAAAGAAGAATACACCATCTTCCCGAGGGGAACCATGGGGTGATGCGGAGCATCGCGGATCGTTATTAACGGTGTTATTAACGGTGTTAGTAACGTTGTTAGTAACGTTGTTAACTTGGGTTCCGCCGCTCGCTTCGTACGTTTACGTTGAACTTCACGGTCCCGAACCTCAGGTTCTGCTGCTCGACGTTCACGAACCAACGCGGCTTCCCGTTCTCGAAGGTCGGGTTCCGCCGCTCGCTTCCTACGTTTACGCTGAACTTCACGGTCCCGAACCTCAGGTTCTGCTGCTCGACGTTCTCGACCCGCCGCTGCTTCACGTTGTCGTAGTTCAGCATCCGCCGCTCTACGTTGACGAATGGACGCCGCTTCTCGTTGCCGTAGTTGAGGGTCTGCCGCTCGCATCAAGCGTTTGTGCTCAGCGTCGCGTGCCCTTCGCTGCGCAGCTTTGTCTTCAGTGGACGTAGCGTTGCTGTGAGTTTGTGGGGTGGTGCTGACGCTTGGTTGCGCCAACCCACTAACTGACGGGACTGCTCCTTCCATCACACTTCATCGGAAGAACGGAGTAAGTGGCGTCAACAGCGCTGAACTGAACGCGCGCAGAGAGAGAGAAGGAGCTACCGCTGCTTATAAACCAACACACTGTTTACAAACAAGCCCGCTTTGCCCACAACAGGTGTGGGCACTGCGCATGCGCAGAAGCCAAATTTGGGAGGAATGAAGCATTAGCGCATGCGCAGTACCGACAGCAGCGCCACCGCGGTCGTATGACGTCAGCAAGTTGAGTTGGTCTATACTCACAGTTGAAGGAGAGCTAGAGGAGGAGAGTGTCGCATGCGCGCGCGATGTGGTTAGAATCGAACGCACGCGAAGTGCACGCACAGCTGGTAGAGAAAGAGAGAGCGGAGAGAGTAACGCGCAGCTGTTGGAGAGAGGGAAGGAGGAGAGTTGCGCATGCGCGCGCGGTGTGATTAGAATCGAACACACGCGAAGTGCACGCGCAGCTGGTAGAGAGAGAGAGCGGAGAGAGTAACGCGCAGCTGTTGCAGAGAGGGAAGGAGGAGAGTTGCGCATGCGTAGTGTGAGTGCAGACTACAACGCCGACGCCGCGGGACATCGCCCCGAGCAAGAGATGCTCCGCATCTAAAAAAAACAGACGTGTACAGCCCAGCACACGTCTGTTCGGGCGCCGCGGCCCGCGCCGGAGAGCTTCAAAGCTTCGTGTCTGGGACTGACCCGCAACGCAAAAGCGAGAGGGCCCCCAGTACTGTACGTCACTGGCAGCGCGGCGTGGAGCAACGCCGCTCCATCCACGGAGCCCCGATGACAATTTAGGCCTAGCGACGAGTACGGGAGACAGCACACACGGCCCCAGCCGCTGAGTACGGCACCGAACGAGTTCACTCGTTTTCCAGTCGCTAGCTTTTGGGTATACAAGCGACGAGTACGGCATAGTGCACGCACAGCGGCGGCCACCGTGTGCGGCACCGAACGAGTTGACGGGTTTCCCAGTCGCTAGCTTTTGGGTATACGCACTAACTCTTGCTACATATGCTGGATAACTACCACGTATACAGAATTAAAACAATATCAGCTTACCTTCTATGTTTAGACGGCTAGCGCAACAGAGGTAGGTGCCGCTTGGCCTGCGTACTCGTTGAACGAGAACGATGTTGACGTCACGTCCACGATTTCCAGTGTTGCCGGGGCCTCGAGCGGCTAGTTCCGGTTTTGTCGGCCGCGCCCCGAACAGAACTTTGAGGCGTCGATATCTTTAAAACTACGCGCGATAACGAGAAAAAAAGTACACCTTGCAATTAAGGGACGCGAGCTGCGCTAAAAACAGTCATAATCCCAAAATCGAAACTATGGAAGGGAGTTGCCCTTTAAGAACTCGGCTGATCCCAAAAAGTTCCTGGATGAGACACGGGTGCACGAATTTGAAATGATTTAGCGAATGCCTGAAAATTGTCGATCCAGGCCTACTTCGAGAAAAGTTTACTCTAATATGGCTAATTTGAGAGGAATTCCTATAGAAGTAGCTTATAGTATAGGGTAGATGTGGCAGTAAGGAAATTACAGTAATTGAATACAGTAATTAAATTACTTTTGAGAGTAATTTGTAATGTAGCTCACTACTTTTAAAGCAGGTAATTTAGTAATGTAATAAATTACCCTAGTGGCGGTAATTGTAATTAAAATCGTAATTACTTTTTGGATATTTCAGGCACGTTTCTTTTTATTTGCCCGGAAATGAACAAAAAGAAAGCATGTTTTGCATTTGCAAAAAAAAAGCTTTAAGAAATAAAGAAAAAGAGAAAAATGCGGTTTTCGTTTGTGGCCGCGGGCTCGTGTGACGGTCGGACTGGGTGCCTTTATGTGCGCATAACTTTAAGGCACTCAAGCTCGGACTAGTGGGTCGTGCCACCTAAATCTTGCTGGGTTTGTGTTGCAGTGACCAAGAATAGGCTTCACCAAACATGACTTTTGTTCCCCTTGAAGATTTTCTTGCCCCGAAGTTCACATGAAGAAGACAGAGCCTACAGGTATAATCAACAGCACGGCCATCCGAACCCAGACTCATCCAGGGATCGGCAGCGTGCGCAGTAGGTATTTTGGAAAAACCACTGATCTCAATGACAATGGACCTTTTCCACATACCGACGGCACCAGGCGGTGGCTGCACGAACTAAAAATCGAGGACGTGACCTACCTGCGCTACCAATCGATAATGGGAGCTACGCCACCAGTTTCTTCGCTCTCTGAGCTGCGGCGCGTGCCTAAAGCGACTTTAAAGAGGGGAAAGAAAAACACGACCCAAACGTCGTGTTTTTCTTTCCGTCCACTTTCTTTTTTTGTGTAACACAATTATATATATGCGAAAATTACGTGCTCTACTCGCTGATCCACAGCCTCCTTCCGAATTTCCTCGATTTTTAGTGCCGACTTCCGCCGCTTGGCATCGGGCGCTCGCGCGTGCGCAGAACGCTTCTCGGAAAAGGTCCATTAATGGATCGCGTTTGCCCGCTCCGCGAATGCGGTCACTGGCGGCCATCTTTAGGTCGAGTTATATCACCTCTAGCCAAGATACAGGTGCTGAAGCCACTTGGCAGCCACCATCATCTATCCATGGCAGACGGCGTTTTGGCAGTTGTGGTGGCAGGCTGCCATCAAAATAGCGTGGGTGATATTCCGTGATTGATTGAAATTGTTTGACGAAACATGTTTTTAAAACCCGGCGTGAACGGTAGCCCGTCTTTGAGGATCCGGTGAAATTTTCACGAAATCGCGCAGCACCGGGGAAAAGCAGCACAGCACGCATCGAAAGTCGCATCAAAAAGAGCATCGAAAGCAGATGCCGGTACGTAGTCTGCTTTCGATGCGAGCTGCGCTGCTTTCCCCCGGTGCTGCGCTTTCGTAGAACTTTCGCCGGGTCCTCAAAGACGAGGCTACCGTTCACGCCGGGTTTCAAGACTCTGCTTCGTCGAACAACTTCAATCAAGCACGAAATATCACCCACGGTACGGCGTACTAGATCTACGGCTATTTTACGGCAGCCTGCCGCCATTGCGCTGTCCGCCATATTACTATGATGGCTAGAGATGATATAACTCGACCTAAAGATGGCCGACCGTGGCCGCATTCCGGTCCATAGGCAGAGCTGGTCAAACGCGATCCAGCAATTGTCACAGAGATCAGTGGGAAAAACATGAACCCACAGCCAGACCTGGGAAGTGATCCTTTACAAGTAACGGATTACTTGTTATCCATTACTTTTTAAAGTAATTTTGTAATTACCGCGTTACTTTTTTCGGAAGTAATTTGTAATATAATTTCGTTACAAAATATTGGTAACAGATTACTTTAATTACTCGTAACTTTTTAATAAAAATATGATCATAATACAGTAACTGGAGCAATACGAGTAGAACATTCAGCAGCATAGAGAGAGCTAGTTCAACAAAATAGAAAACATCAGGAAGGGGAGAATAGCCTAAAAAAACACGATTTTTCGTATGACCGGTCACTAGAACCACTAGAAAAGCGTGCGAGGATGTACAAATATAGGAAAGACAAGGATCTAATAAGACAACGCCGAGTAGGCTCTCCGTCGCCTTCCATCGTGTTTGTCTTCTTTTCCCGGGCAGGAGAAAGCTCTTCGTGTTTATTTGCTTTTGTCCTTTACACCGTTTCACCCTTTCCAACTGCTGCGAAGTCTCCCACAAACTGCACCGACATCAAACGCGGGTTCGTACCCCCTCTATTCGCGGGTTAACAACTTGCGTAACAGACGATCAAGACTAGCGCGAGGGAGTCGAATTCTCTTTGTCTTTGATGTGCGCTACTGTACTCTAGCACGCTCTTGAGGCACGGTTGAAAAACGCCCGGCGCGAGGCTATGAGCATCGTCTTCGAGGGTACGGACGATATTTTTCTTGGTTTACTTGTCTGGGCATGGTGGTCGACTCCACTACACACTTTACAGTCAACTGTCAACATATAGGGGTGGGGTTAGGCTAACTAAGGAGTGCTGATAGAGAGAGAGAAAGGGAGAAAATGGCGTAAAATTGTTGTGATCCTCCATTGTTTTGTGAGACCGATGGCCACCGCTTCTCTCGTTCTCTATGTCCTCTCCTCCCCTAGCCTCCACGAATAATGGTATGAAAGTGAGAACCGATGAACAATCGATAACCCGTATCCGCCACTTTTTCAGTGACTGGTCGAGTTTTTGGTCATGGAGTGCCCGTCGTCTCCATGGCTATCTTTTAATAAGATATTAAACATTCAGGGCATTAAGGAAAACGGAAGCCTAGGGTTTTAGTGCATAATTTGCTTGCCGAAAAAACACATTGACATCAGCAAGAACAAACTCTAATCTACGGAAACACATCAAGGTAAGTTGGGATACATGCATTCCGCATTGGCTGTACATTGTAACGTTAGAACCAAGTTTTTCTTTTCTTGCGAATAACAGGCGAACACCCGAGTCAAAAGCAAGCTTTTGTAGATCGCTTCTTTAGCTCCCAATCTCATAGCGGAGGTAGACGCTGCTACTAAGCATGCGCACCGCTAGCTTTCTCTGCACAATTCCAGGGATAATTTCTGGAGGCCGTTGCAGCTTGCGGTGCCTTCTCAAGTTACACGTGAACGGAGTGCATTTACACTCTTTCTCTTAAATACAATATTTTATTTTTACAAGGACTACTATAATACGGGCATATGAGAAATAAAAAGAAGTGTTGCAGAACATTTTTTTTTAATATCAAAATTTCTACTTCTTTCATTAAGTGTACGCAAAAAAGTAACGTGAAAGTAATCTGTAACGTAACGAGTAAAGTAATTCGTTACTTCTCAGCGAAAGTAATTTGTAACGGTAATCTATTACAATTGAGACTCTGTAATTTCTGAATGTAATGCATTACATTTTTCAAGTAACGAGCACAAGTCTGTCCACAACAGAGACAGACCCAAGTCAGTCGATTCGGTCTGTGAGTTTATGTAGGTTCGCCTTATCTCTCTTTGGTTTTGACCACTGGCTTGGTGTGGGGTTGACGGTTGTTACTTTGGAAATGCAGAGCACAGTGCGTTCTTTGTTTTTGTTTAGCTCCTCCTTTAAAATATATAAAACAGTAATTTGAAAGTAATTTCATTACTTTTACGCGGTAGTTTGTAATTGTAATTCATTCCTTTCGTGTAGTGTTAATTTGTAAAAAAAGTTAATTACATTTCAGTCGTTCTTAGAAAAGTAATTAGTAGTGGATTTTAATTAAAACAAATGAGTAGTTCGGTCACCTCTGGAGGGCCTTAGATTCTGTGTATCGTCGCCAGTTAAATTCCCGGCCCACCTCAAAAAACAAAACAAAAATTCTGGCGAAGCGCGTGTGCTCACGTTTCAAAATCGGAACGAGTGCGTAAAAACGGCCGAACCATCCCCACTTTTAAATGATGCTACTAGTTATGCGTTTATTTTTATGATACTGTATGATGGACGCGGATGAGGAAATTATAATTCGCGTTTTGGCATCGCCAGACTTGCGCCTGTCGCACGAGTGGTATCTTTAGCGCACCACCGCGTTTCCCATGCGCTGCAATTTGTTTTCTGATTTTTAGTGATTTAGTGGTCTCGATGACGCTCAGCAAGTTTAAAATTTGAACCATATGCCTATTTTAGCTAACTAAAATTATTTAAAAAAAAGTTAATTATTAGACTTATTATGACGATTATCCTCGTATTAATGTCCCCCTGCCAGTATAACTTACGTTATTATGCTGCAAAAGTGTGGCATTCACAGATTTTTAAAAGCGATGTGAAAAGCCTAAAGTAATCATTCCGTATACATGATATATGTTGTAATAAACATAACAATATAATACGTTTGGACGTGGTGTAAAGGCCGCATAAGCGATACTGTCTATACTTCGCTTCAGCTTAACTTCAGACGCAACCGACGCTACGAGCTGTAATAAGGCCAATCAAGCGGCGTAAAAAAGCTCAAGTCTCTGGGCCGTTTTTGTCTCTGATTGCTTCCTCAATAATATAACAGGTATAAAAACTTGACGAAAGCCATGATGGTGCGCTTTTGATGCTGTCTTATTGGTTCCTTCAGCTAGCAGCGTCGACTGCGTATGGACTTAAAGGTGAAACAAAGTATGAGCAATATTGCCGCGCATGCGTGGCGTTGTTTGCAACGCATGCGGTTCATGCAGAGGAATGGGTTTGGAATCCCTGTAGGGCCAGAATTTATTTTATTTATTCTGTCCTCTTCTAAGAAATCCCAGCCCATCCAGGGCTTTCATCGAGTGTTCCTGTTCAAAACGTTCCTAAACGTGCCGCTGAAGTAGCAATAACGCGCTGCTTCTTGTCAGTCTCTCTTTCGTCGCCGCCGCAAGACACGCAGCACCTTTCTTTTCAAGTTTGAAGTCCTCTTTCACCTCTTTAAACGCCTCTTTAAACGTTTCATATTCGTTCTAAAGTTCATCTGCCCGTTTCACTGGAGACAACATTGCACCGGGCGGAAAGTGGATATCAATCAACGCGTAAAATATTATGTGCCTAAATTACATAAGCTGAGAATACATTGTTATACACGTCCTTTCAGGAATCCACCACTAATAACCTTATACGTTATATGCCCTCTACTCACTCACAACACAGTTATATTTGCAGTCACCTGACTAGGCCGTAATCCAAATTGACATTAAGAACTATTCAAATGGGTGCGATGACATCTGAGAACTTAAGAAGTTCAGGGAGTTTTTCCTTTGATAACTTTATGGCCAAGAAATGGTTAGGGAGAATAATAAAGTTATCAGTATGTTACAACCGAAAGACACATATAATCACTTTTTTTATTGTTGAGGTTACTGTTTTTTTGTTTAGTTTTTTGACGCAGGAATTCGGACATGGCGTAAAAGCTAAAGCCGAATGAGCCACGTGGGGACAGACAAGTAAACTAAAAGTGCCTGTTGCGAATTTCTGACCATGTACCTCACGTGAGCTGATAAATATGAATACGCTGAATACAAATCTCCCGCAATTTGAGCGGCTACCTAAGTTTTAACTGAAATAAAGTCAACATTAACAGTGCCATCTTTATAATAGATATCATCCATATTATATTATGCATATTCATTTAAAAAAAAACAGTGATTTGTGCTAGTAGAGGCAGCGTTAAAAATAAATTTCTAGTAGATAAGTATTTTTTCGGAAATATTGCATTTTAACTGGATTTTGTCAATTATGCATTGCAAAACTAACATTGACATAAAAATAGTCAGCACGTACATTTGCCACGCTCTCCACTCAAACGTTATAGCCCAACAAAGAGCATTTGAACAAGCTCTTACATGGCATAACTATTTGACACCGAAAGTGTTCCTAAGATAGCGGGCATATTGTTCTATTGGGATTGACCCGCTAGAAATTTGCACTTAGCAAACTTTCAATCCGCAGTGTTTATTCTACCAAAACTTTTTTTCATGGTCCTTAGAAACAAACTTTTGGGTTAGTCTACTTTATTTTTATATCTCGGTCATGAAAATACCCTTTTACGGAGGGTAGAAATGAGTTAGAAATGTCAGTTCTTAACCCGCTAGCCCGCACACTGGCATTATGGTCAAGTAAGTTAGTTTTTTATACACCTCATCCTTTGATTCCAAATTGTCTAGCTTAAGCCTCTTCTGCTCGAAAACTTATGTTCTGCCTAGACTATACTCTATATAACATTAAACGTCTTGCCATTTTAGTCATTATTGTTAACAACAAAATACTCTGTAGCCACTGTAGAATCAGTTGCTTTCAGTCACTACACAAAGAAAATCTAAGAAAAAAAAACGTTTAACAGATAATCTGGAATTACGTTTATTGAAATATTAGCAAGAAACTCAACTTAACATAACTCGGACCACGTTAAAACACGGCATTTCAAAGTGACATCGGAAGTGAACACAATAAAAGGAGACTAGTGCTAAGATTGCCACTGTCTTTGATGGGACACCGAGGTTACGATCCGCTCTGTCCGAGAGAGAAGGCACGAAGCGGAAGGTGACTCCAGCTAAGCGCGGTTTGCTGCTTGTGCGGAGCTCCTCGTTTAATTGCACCTCTGTGTTCGTGTGTACCAGGGATGCGGGTTAGTGACACAGCGACTGTTAAGCGCCGTATAAAAAACAAAGAAAACGGAGAAAGGCGTGACATAATCACCGGCCTGGAATGACCTAGCCAATTAGTCTTAGTGCGGACATTGTCCGAAGGAGGCACGACCTTACAAATTGTCCCTCTGGCTGTCCTGTTCCTATATGTGTGCGGGTGTGCGAATAGGTCCAGGGAAACAAAGAAACAAAAGTGGTTTTGAAAGCGTCTGCAGTACTGAACTGGTCTAAGAAGAGGTATGGCAACGAGAGTCTTTAAGGGAATTTATTTTACGACCTGCCAGGTGCAAGTGGCAATCCTGCTGCAAGAACTACGGGCTATCTCTCGATTTTGAGAAAGTTTCTCTGTCTTTACTTTAGGGTTGATGGCAAGAATAGAGTTTGGAAGGCGGCTAGAGTGTTCATTAATCTTGCTCAATCTTTATGTACTCAGAAGGTTATGGGGACTATCAAAGAAACCGCATAAATCCCGTGGTAAGATTTTTGTTTTTCCCTCGACATTTTGTAGAACGCCGGTACAACGTGCTGTCCAAGAGAACAATATATTTAGATTCGGAAAATGAAAACAAGCTTGATTTACAAAAATTGATTTGGAATTCTTCGAAGGAACACGTGCCGTCGGAATACGTGCTGTCAGAATAATTTTGAAGCATTCACTTAATTCGTATAGGAATAAAAGGAACTTAAAGGTTACTGACTAAAATATTATTATATATTGATGCAGAATTTAGAAAAAGTCCTAGATCTAAACCCTCACATGCTTGTTAGAATCATATTTATATATCAAATAAAAGCTCTATAAAATCCTTATTCAAAATATTTTACTGCACGTTGTTTATCACAAGAATTGAAGCTTTTGATATTGGTTCCTCTGACTATAGTGAACATCAAAAAGTAGTGTTATTTGCGTTAAATTCTGGTCTTTGCCTTGAAGTTTAGAACTCTGAAAACCCAACGTATAATCAAACTTGACATTTTTTGTCCAGCCTCTGGGTATTTTAGCCCTGAATTTCGAAACAAGTGCCAGAATTAGGCTTCAATGTTGGTTGTTCAGTTAAAAAGCGAGAATAGTTTCTTATTTACAGTCACAAAGATGTTGTTGTCACGCACGTGCCAAAACACAAAGGATCCCGAGAGAACATTTCTTCGCTCGACTCGAACGATTCCTGACAGCTTCGGATTACGATACCCGATTCAGGTGCCGCGTTGTCGGCGGAAATTGCCGCACGCTTGCATCAGTTCCGCGCAATATCCAGATTGCATAACATTGGATAATATACTTGAAACCTCACCATTGCACCACGGATACTGCTCTCTCGTCTAGTTGCCGCATTGCCTCGCGTTTTCACCAGTTCACTCCACCGCGAGGCAACCCTATGCACGAGGGTTTAAGAGAATACGGTGCAAGATCACCAGAGAGACTGCACAGGGAGACTAGGCAGGGAGTCGACACAAGCAAACCGGCACAACGCTACAGTGGTGTCCCGGTTTTTCCCACGCAACCGCCAACAACCCCAGTTCAGCCATGCCGGACAAGTAAGCAACATCTAAACACAAGACGCTTTTGAGGTGACCAAAAACACTCCCCTTGTCAAGCAAGACCATTATCGCGCCATCCCCGCAACGAACAGATTTCCGGCTCTGTTCATCTCCCTCGTCTTCCGGAGGCTACTTCCACCACATGGACCACAGATTCTCGGACAGAGACTCAACGACTGAACAGCATCACCGACACGGTTCCTGTTTTCCATGGGCCATGACATGGCCGTGGGTGTACCACTCGTCGCAAAGTCGAAACTCGGCCAGCGCCTCGCAACGACGGTCTCTGCCACCGCCACTGTCCACACCTATCCAGCCGCTATCTTGTCCACTGGGCATGTAAAATAATTTCCGCCCTAACGTTCGGCGCCACAGCCCGCGACTTCATTATCACGCCTACCGCCTCCGTCACCATCACCGCCGGTGAGCCCTATCTTCTTTTTTCACCAAAAAAAGGCAAAGAAAGAACTTTTTCCGCATCCTTCTTGCTTCTACGCTTTCAACGATGCAACCCCCCAGCGTGCACTTTGCAACCAGGCACACACAGCGTCGAACTGCACAGCGGACAGCTCTACTTGAGCACGTCCACGCGGACGACCCACCGCTAGCGAAAAACCGCCGGCCATTCACCGCAATCGTAACGCTGCCTACTCAAAGCGAGTGTATCTACGCAGTCCACTCAACTACACGGAGCCTCAACACAGGACATGCTACTGCGGAGAATTTATTGCGGCATATCTCATGCTACTGCCTCACGCGCGCGGCTCGCGCATGGGACCTGCAGCAAGCAGCGCAATACGTGCCGGTTTTTCAGCGACGGAACTTCGTCCACATCACTCAATGCGTGCCACTCAACCAAGCAACTCAGCGCGTGCAAACCAATGCAGCTCAATGCGTGCAACCCAACGCAGCAACTCTACGGAACTCACCGCGTACAACTCAACCAAGCAAATCACCAAGTGTAACCCAACGCAGCTCAATGCGTGCAACCCAACGCTGCAACATGACAAAACTCAACTAGAGCCATTCTGTGCAGTCAGCTCACCGCGGACACCTCAACACCGGTACATCCACGCGGCCTTCTCACCGCAAGGCCTCACCACCGGCTACTCACTGCCACATCCCACCGCCTGCTGTTCTCAGAGTGCTTCCCCGTGGCCGACTCAACGCGGGGCCTTGGCACGGGCAGGCTACGACGGGCGACTTTCTGCGGCCTTTCTGAAGCTCCTGGCTCACGCAGGAAATTCAGGCACGCGTCTCACAGAGACTACGCGACACGTGATGCACACGGGCTGCTCCTCCAACTTTTCACGATGGCCCACACAAGGTTCTGTAGCACCGACCGGCGCCACTCACGATCGACGCTCACTGAAAGAACTAAGTGACCGCCGCTCATCATCGAAATCCCTATATTTCCGCATCCACTCTTCTCGTCGTCCTCTCCAAACCATCATGGCCCCGAACGTCCAACAACCGGAGATCCAAGCACGCTCCAACCGCCACGTGTGTTCGCGAGAGCGCCTGGGCATCGCATCTCCTCCGACACGTGCTACACGCTTCACGTCGCTCGCCCTCGGCGAGACGAAAGCCTAGGCTCGGATAACAGCATTCTGCAAACTTGGCCTTGCGGAGGGAGTATTGCGGTCACGCACGCACCGCCACACAGCGACTCCCGAGAGATCATTTCTCCGCTCGACTCTAACGACTCCTGAGAGATTAGGATTGCGATACCCGACTCAGGCACCGCGTTTAACTAACTGAAATTTTTGTGCAAAAGCTTATATCCCAGCTAGGCAGCCGCAGTTGCCTAACTTTAGCCAAGTTAGGCGTTTTTCTGGTGTTCCTGCCTGGGATGTAACTGGCACGAATGTTGTGTGCCCGGTAGACAGTGGGAAATTTAAAACTGGGATGCCAATAGAATGATTACTAAACGCCGCTTGTCTATTTCACAACATTGTGCCATGCAGTAAGATAATTGGGCCCCACTTCAAGAACGTATTTTCAAACATAAAATGCACATTCAACAGATCCTTATTTCTAAAAGGGCTACTGCGCATGCAATATTTATCCATATCGCTTCAGGATACACTTTTAGGGATGTACACCAACTCAAGGTTGTTACGTAACACCGCGGTGGTGGCGCTTCGGTCGCACTTCCGATCTGAGGTGTGGGCGGAAGTCGCCTTGCGGGCCGGGAATTGCTATGTTGTTTTGGCAGAAACCAGTTGAAACCTGTCTTCTCGTTAAAACGCTGGAGAGTTCTGTAGGCTTGGGCCGCACCCAATGAGCTGGAAAGGAGTGAAGATGAGTTCGAACGTGTTTCTTGCCTGCCAAATCCGCTCAAGATCGCAAACATGACCCGTCGAAAAAGACTTCGTCGGACCGCGATCAAATGCACGCGAAGCGCTGAGGATTTGTGAATTCATTTTGTAGTAAGGTTTATTTGTGCTGTTCGAACATGAACTCGAGAGCAGAGACAAACAATATTCGCACCACCCGGATCAAGTTCAACGTCTTTTTACGTTCGTCCAGACTTGGGAAATCACCCATTTAAAGTAACGGATTAATCGTAATTCGTTTCTTTTTCATGTAATTTTGTAATTGCCACGTCAATTTGTTTGCGTTAAAATTTGAAATGTATATTTGTTACTAATATTTGTAACGAATTACTTTCACTACTCGTTACTTCTTGAAAATAAGACGATAACGCAGAAACTGGAGCAATATGAGTCTGCGTCTACCCACTCGATCAAAGTTCAAAAACGAACGCTTCTGGCCATGGATTTTTCCCCACTGCATGCAACTGGACTTCCATTCATGCATAAGCTGACAGTGCGTCAAAGCTACAGGCACGAGGCCGTACCTTTGGGACGTGGCGATCAGGCATGAAAGGCCCGTTTCAAAAGGGAGCTTTCGTAGATCGGATCTTTACCTCCGAATAACCTAGCCGAGGTAGACGCTGCTACTGAGCATGCACACCGCAAGCTCTGTTCGCAGAATTCCAGAAATCATTTTATTTTATATTATTTTTAATGACTACCATAGTGCGGGTGCAGGAGAAATGAAATGTAATGTTGCAGAACATTTTTGAAAGCATCAACATCTTTTTAATTGTTTTCTTGATCGGTATACGAGAAAAGTAACGGGAAAATAGTTTGTTATGTAAAGAGTAAAATAATCCGTTACTTTTCAGCGAAAGTAATTTGTAACGGTAATACATTACAATTGAGGCTCGGTAATCTGTGTTTGTAGTCCATTAAATATTTCAAATAATGGGACCAAGTATGATTCAATCGTTCGTCCGTACGTTCAAACAGCCTTATGCTCGTGCAGACCTCTAAGAACTTATGAACTTAAGTGTCTCGGCTAAGCCCAGCTGGGTGTAAACAGTAGGTGCAAGTCGAACACCGATTTGCTTTGCCTTATTCAAGAGATTCATACTGCGCGCAATTTTCAGTTTCTATATCGAGCACCAAAAGTAACTGGAAATAGTAAGCAGATCTCATCATGCGAATCAAGCTCTATTCTACGGCGCCCACGCAGAATCGATCGCCATGCGTCAAATTCACAAGTTTCGTGCTGTCACTAGCATTGCACATTTCGTTGAGGCTACTGAAGTAGTGAGACATTACTAGGAAGACTCAAGAGCAACAATCCTAAAGCCAAAAAGAGCACAGGAACTGACAACAACGCTGACAGCACCGCACCCCAATGGTTTGTTGATGGGAGAGGACGTGCCAGTTTCCCACACCTCAAAGCGGATGCGCTGCGCCTTTCGCCTCCACTATGGGCGCGCCGGTTTTTTCGTAAACATGAGTTGGTGTATAAGCTGTCTTAGAGCTATATATCCGCGATGCGTATAAGCTAACACCCATATTCCACGGAAATGTCAAAGGCTTTAGAACAAAAGATTTTAGAGAATAGGCTAACCAGCTCAAAATCGGAACCGTGCAAGATATACGGTCGTACGCGCTGTTTCGCCTATTCTACCAACGCTTTTCGTTTCTTTTTTAAGAGGTTTGAATTGCACCTTACACAGGGTGATAAATAATCTTTGGAATCAGGAGACTATGGCAAGGACCGGCCACCCTCCAGAAATGTGGTGGCTCTTAAACGAACACTGACAGGGTATTCATGCTCGACGAGGGATTTATTTGGACATGGCCAGAACATAATTGACGGCTCGAAATTCATTTTCTTCCTCCTGAGTACCGCCGGTCGTGAATCGGCCAGTCTCAGGCTCTTTCTATCTCTTTTCCATGGTTACGTGGCGTTCAATTTATGGCGTACTAGATATGTTCAAATCGTGTGTTATCTAGGCGCAGATCCAATATTAAAAACACAAGGAAATATAAAGTCTGATTTTGGTTGCTTGAACAAAAAACTGCAAATACGTTGATCAAAAAAAAATGTTGCAGAGATCACAGGAAGTACACGTACTACAAATTTTCAATATGGCGACGTACCGCGGCTGGACGGCGCGATGGCGACAGACGACGAGCCCACGTTGCGAGGGACGTGGGACCGTTACTTCGAAACTGTCATTCGTGGTACCGCCTAGTGATCTTCAAGCGCAGAACGCGAGCGGAAGGGATATAAGTGCGAAACATTCGCAATACACACGGGCTAGCAAATTCGGATGCTGACGTCGTCTGCTTCACACGCCAAAGAAGCAAGGAACGGGGAGAACAAAACTGGGTAGGGAGCGTAGCCACGTGACTCTCCGGCACCTCCTCCTCCTTCACATTCCCCCTCCTCCTCGGTACGCGTAGTCGGCCGTGAATCTCCGTGCTAATGTTTCGGTTTCGGTTTCGGAGCAGCCAGTTGTCTTGCTTTATTAAACATATACGTGACTCTGCAGCGAAATTTGATTGAGTAGTGTCCTGACCGCATAAGAAATCGCCTAACAAACAAATTGTTATTTTTTTGTATGCGTCAGTGAGTCTTTAAAGACGTTAACGTCGCCTTGTTTTTCGTCGACCGTTGTTTTTTTGTTTTATT